>JSYW01000994.1:0-38993 GCA_000787475.1 Lentinus polychrous | reverse complement strand
GTATGGAATCGAGCGGAGACGGCGGTGTGGGCCCCGGCGCAATGCGTGGACGTTCGGGATGGAGCGGGAGGGGCGTGGGGATGACCGAGGCAGGCTTGGGGCTGTGGCGGGGGCGTCGGTCGCTGTCTGGGATGTCGACGAGCACTGGCCACGGGCGGGGGGTAGAGGCAGAGACCGCGAACACTCATCCTGGGCTTTTAACCGGCTGCACCAAATGCACGGATGAGGTCTTCGGCAGCCGCCCGTCGTTCTCGCCCGCCCAGGCTTTCCCCGGATGGCCGGACCACGCGGCCGGCGACGCCCTGTGTTTGTGTTTTTGCGCAAATCTGTGTGAATTCTGGCGGCGTGTGATTGGGCGACCCAGAGTGCCGGCGACGGTTTGCCTTTAGCCGTGATTCTGCCTACCAGCGTCGAGAACGCCGTGCAGAGAGCCTGCCTAAACGTCTCCCCATGTCCCTTCGTTACGCCCTCTCGGTCGTTGTATCCATCCATGCGTCCCCCTCCGCGTTTTACGTCTTGCTCGACCTCACCTGAACACCCCCCTCTCCCGCTCTGTCCTTGTGGCCATAATTAATGACTCTTCGATTCGTCTTGTCCACTACCGCTTCCCACTTTTGTACCCACGTCTCGAACGTTGGCCATTGGCATACCTGCTTTTGGTCTTCATTTCAGCCAGACTACGCCTTCTTGATCCCCTAGGCCTCCTCGATCCATTCTCATGTCTGATCCTTCCGGTCTTGTCTCATCCTATTACCTACCATATCTCGTTGCGCACATACCTTCCTCGTGCATTGCTGTCATATTGTACGTCTATCTCCATCTCTCCCGGGACGCTCGAGGTGCGAATTCGTATGACAGTGGAAACTGAAAACTTGTACCTCCATTTTTTTCTTTCTCCAAAATCATCATCTGATGTTGCGCACCGAAAACCTGCAGCTCTGTCACACTGACGTGGAGTTCCCCTGCTGTTTCCCTTCGTCGGAACTTGTTCGCGTGTATTCCGTCGATCTTCATTTCCTCGCGGGCAGTTTGTCCTTCCGAGTCCTATACCACGGGCATAGTACTTATTGCGCAGCACATTCGCTTGCATTCTCTTCAGAGCCCGAACACAGGCACACGACTTCCTTCCAGCAGCGGCAGCTAACAACAGAAATTGCACCGAATTCAGAGATTATACCGAAGAAAGACCAAGGGACGATGCACCCTAACATAGCAAACGCCCATACGTCGTCACGACATCGTAGATCCCTCGCCTTGTCCGAGATTGGGCTTGCGGTGCAGATGCCAGATGCTCAAGAGCATACCATACATGTCCATCTGCCTTCACCTGCACGGACATCTCCCGTGGAGGGTTCGATGGTTGAAATTAGGTAGAAGCATAACGGGTCCGGAGATAAGTAGTACGGTCTTCTAGCTACTTCGGTGCAGAATGACAAGGAAGACTCCTATCCATTGCACTATACCAAGACCAGCAAAGTTGAGAACCGCAAGAGAGAAACCAATATGGTGAACACGTATGTTCAGATTGGCGTGAACGTCGAACGACAATCACATAGCGCAATCCGCGAGCTGGGCCCAGCACTTGTTCAGAAAATACAAAGTATGGCAGTCGAGTATCTATGCACCCAGGGCGTTGAAACAGCCCTAAGGTTGATTGATAGGTCCGATGCCCCATGGAGCGTCGGTCGTGCACTTTACCTGCAAGACTCTCATATGGCAGCGGCAATCCCAAGCATATACGAAATAGTGCAATGGCGCGAGGCAGCTGGCGGGACGCTGGTCAATGCAGCCCGCATGTCCACGAATTATATATATACTCACCTTACTGTATCCTTATCGCCATATGAATACTTATCCGGATGTAGTTCTCTGTAGTTGAGGAGACACACAAATCAAACGTTAACCCTCCCCCATTCAAATGCACGATGAACACCGGATTCTCACCCGTTCAGCTGGATAAGGTTTGACGAAACCCGGTGGGCGGCGCAACCACGATAAGTACCTGGCCTAGGCAACCCCCGTCAGTCTTGCTACTTACCCAGTTACCAACTGATACTCATGCCGGCATAAAGGCCGAAGAAGACGGGAGGGAGGACGCAGGCTTCCGAATCGCACGGCGGGGGCGTTGACGAGTCCTAGAGTAGTGAGTATTTCTGCGACCTGTCAATGTTCTCCCTGTGCCGTGTCAAATGTCGCGGTCCGATAGTTGGATATAGGAGGGAAGTTCTCTGCAAACACGACATTATGGATGGAGATCCCCCCCCCCCCCCCCCCCCTACTACTAGTGCTCAGAGTGCATGGGAATGACATCGCGGTTGAAACGTTCAAGGCACATAGAATTCAAATATGTTATTCGCATCTCCGATGTGATTTGACATATGCGCGTGCGTGTGTGCGTGCAGCGTATAGGGTTTTGTTCCGGATCCGAGGACTATCCTCCAAGTAACAACCAGATGATATGCTTGGGATGGTGCGATTTATCCGACTCGCGAGCTGGTGGCCCGTATACAATACGGTTCCTGTGATTCCCAGACTAAAGCAATCCGGCGAAATGTTACGCGAGAGAAGGGAAATTGGAGTTGCATATGCATATCTGGCTTCGTTCGGGTTGTGTAAAGCACTTGAAAGCGCTGTCCGGTGGTGTAAGGTGGTATACGTATGTGCGGGATGGAAAATCATCCGGCCTAGTTGTGAGACGTTCAGCGTTGCTGGTTTCCAGCCCAAACCATAAGTGCCGACTCTGCATTAGTTTAGATAAGAAACTGAAGACAAGGTATAAGCTTCAAACAAGGACGTACCTCTCCTTTGGGCCAGAAGTACTAGTGAACATCTCACCGACCTTATCTAGGAGCCCAATGTCACGGTAATAATAAATATCGTTCTTCTGTCTTTCGTCAAAGTTCTGGGGGACTGAATGCCGCTATCCCTATCCCAGAACAGAACTATCTCATGCGCATCGCAAGTATAGAGAAGACGGTGATAGGGCCGGCGGGCATTGTTCCGGCATGGTGACATTTCTGGACGTATGTCGTGGAAGACTCGAACGTGGAAGGTTGTCCGCGGACCCGCAAGGACGAGACGAGGGCTCTTAGGGTGGCGACAGCCGCGACATGAAGTACATAGGCTGGAAATAGAGATTTCAGATTCGCGGGTGCCACCATCAGTGCTTTGCACATGGGGAGATAGGAATATGTTACGAAAGCTGAGAACACTGGTACTGTTTCAGTCAGTCATTCGGCGGTCGGTAAGATAAAGGATGACTTACTACTACAACTCCAGGACTCGGATAGGTTATAGTAGAGAACCTGGCGTAGCAGTGGAGTAGAGCATTCTACTAGATGAGGGAACTCACCGGCGGACCGGCCTCAGGCCTTGAGGCTCCTTCTCGGTCTCAGTGCAAATTCAAGTTTTCGAGCATTTTAAAATAGCACCCACCAGAACTCAGAAGAGGAACAAACGTTCGAGCTGAGAGAGGCTAATTTGCGCTCGGAGCTATTGGTACATGCCAGAGGGAAGACGATTACCACAGTTATAACTTATAAGAAGGTCAGTGTTCTTGTGTTGTGTGAGAAACGAGCCTGAGCATGAGATTATCGCCATGGTTGGAGTAGTAGGGCCTCAAGAGTTCTTCCTGAGCAGTGCAGTAACTGGACTACGGTCAACGTCGCCGGATGGTATCGATGTGACTGCATTGTCATCGCCAGATTGGCTTTGCATGCACTGAGTAGCTTTTGAATCTCTGAGTCCATACCATGGCTTGATTGGGTTCGCGTCCCGTTTCTCTGCTGTAGCAAACGTTGTGCTGCTTTGCACTGAATCATAGCGGACAGTGAGTTCGTCGAGGAAGTGATCGTTATCAGGATGTCAGTGTGTGGTCATTGACAAATTGACCACAATCTATTCGACGACACGGCTGGAGGAAATCAGAGAAACCATAGTAGGCGTATGTGAGAGGTAGATCTGAGTCCAAGCCCCAAAGGAAAAGCTGGAAGATCTCGCTGTCAATCACTTACCCGTAGACGCGGTCCCGTGATACCCCCGCGTTGGAGCAAACCGGAGATCTCCCGGGTCGCGTAGCAACACACACGTGAACGTTTGGTTCATTTTCGAACACGACTCGATTCGGTCAAAAACCACCTCAGTCAGCGCATACATCCAGCCTCCACACCTTGCCTCTTGACCACTCTTCACACTTGACGTTCAACGTTCAGCCACTGCTCTGCCCTTGAAGCTTAAGCCCTTAAAACCTTTCAACGCTAACACACCTTTCGAGCCACTGCCCACCGACTGAACGCAGACATGTCCGCTACGACGACGCCCAACGATTCCCCTGTGCAAACCCCCATCCAGCCTCTCCACAACCCTTCGCAGGCCGCACACGTTGTAGTACCCCAAGCGCCTTTGGGCAATGCTACCAACGGGGCATTGAATCAAGCACCTGGCATGGGTGCCAAAGCGCTCCTGGCGAAGAGGATGGCAAAGACGTGAGTGGTTCTTCTCTCGCTTCGCCTGCGTTGTATGCTGTGGCGTTGTATGCTGAAGCCCCCCGCCTTTGCCTTTGGCTCATGCAGGAACCCGACATACGTCTCGCCAACTGATAACCTCATGACCCCTTGCACGAAGAAGATCAGTGCAGCGAAGAAGAAGCATTTCACGAAGTGAGTTTGATGCGTTGATGGATAGGGTCCTACTAGTACTCATTCAATTCCGGTCGTGTTTTAGAGGGTCGAAGCCTGTCCAACCTCTCTTCGCGCAGAAGGAAGTCTCTTCTAGCTCCGACGAAGAGTCATCACCTCAAGAGGAGAAAATGAAGGACGACGATGAGAACCCTTTCTAGACATTCTCGCTTAAGCCTCCTTTCCTCTTCTCCCCTCTCGATGTTATTATGTATGATTATCCCTCCTCATCGTCCTTCGTCTCGTCGTTCGTTCTCGCTTTGTTTTGTTTAGCAGCATCTCTTCGGGACATGGCACCGCCGCTGTGTCCATCGATGTACTACCACCCCATACCATGCCGTTATGCGCTGAAATGACCCTTGACGATCGGTTCTGTGAACCTCGTTCCCGCTTTTCTACACTGCCTGACGAGTCGTACTTTGATGCGCCGATATGTACCACGCAAATTCGTCCCGCCCAAGTCATGAACAATATGGGATCTATCATCTACGTACATTGGCTGTGGACCCTGGAACCGCGATGAATCTTCTACAATGATTATGGAAGATGCGTCGAGTTTCAACGGCCCTGCTACATGCGCCGGGCATGGCAGATTGCAGGGATATCTGGGTATACGAGCTGGTATACGGGCATGTCGAGGCAGCTGTATAGCAGCGCACAGTGCATTGACGGTCAGTGAGCCCCAAATAAGACACCGGCTGCGGCAACAAACAACGAGAGTGCACTGATCGGGCTCATTTCAATTTCCGGAATCCACACAAAGACCACTGTCGAGCCTTGTCAGGCATGCGCCCCCAAGCTCTCACCGCAGGGCTCACACTGGCGAACAACTGTTGAATGCTGAGGACGCGGTAGAGTGTCGGTCTCACACATTGGAGAGAGATATTAATATTGCACCGAGGACAGCCGAGTGGCTGGACGAAAGCAGTACAGCCCCCGTTATGGACAAGCGCTGGCTATAATACTTGTTGCCAACCGCATCCAGCAAACGCCAAACAACTGCCATCTTGCACGACCTCCCCGAAGGCCACGACGACGCCCGCTTAACGTTCTTTCTCCTCGTGTCTCACATTCTCTCGCTCTTTCCAACTGACAGCCATGGCCGAGGACAAGCGTCCGCCGTTGCCTTCGTTGGCCTCTTCATCCTCGCTGGGCGATCATAGTTACATTCAAGACCCTTTCGCCGACCGTCCACGACACATCAACATCCAGGAGCCCACTCCTCAACCATTTGATTCCACTATTTCCCTCCCCCAAGAGTTTGGTGGCGTTGGGGGCAACTATGAGGACGACGAGAGCGAGAAGATCCCGCTCACCTCCCAGACTGGTGGCTTGTACCCGCCTCCGTGCGTTCGCTCGTACCCTTGCCGCGCGGTCCCATTCTAATTTCATCCTTAGACCTGTTGATCCAAACGCGTATGGCGATCCGTACAGTCGCCCCACCTCCGTCGTATCTACTGCATCCACCGGTGTGGAATCTGCCTGGAGACGGCGACAAACCATCAAGCGTGGTGTGACCCGAAAGGTCAAGCTCACCAAGGGTAACTTCATTACCGAGTACCCCGTCCCCTCACCGGTGTACAGCGCCATTGAAGATAAGTGGAAGAACGTCAACTCGACGGAATTCTCGTCAGTTTATTATTATACACAACTTGCGCTGTCACTCCGATCACTCATGCTGGATTCGATAGGCATATGCGGTACACCGCAGCAACGGTCGACCCTGATGACTTCACCGAGGCGAATGGCTACTCGCTGCGTACGAAATTGTACAACCGCCAGACTGAACTGCTGATCGCGGTCACCTCCTACAATGAGGACAAGACGCTCTACGCGCGAACTCTCCACGGTGTCATGTTGAATATTCGTGACATTTGCAAAACCAAGCAGTCCAAGTACTGGCGTCGCTCTGCAGAAGAAGGTGTCCCTGGGTGGCAAAAGATCACCGTGGCACTCATTGTCGATGGTCTTGAGCCCATGGACAAGACCGTCTTGGATATTCTTGCCACAGTCGGCGTCTATCAGGATGGTGTCATGAAGAAGCAAGTCGATGGCAAGGACACTGTCGCCCATATCTTCGAGGTTAGTCGCGACGGTTTGCTATTTCCCTTCATTCACTCATCCCAACTTTGTAGTACACCACCCAATTGTCAGTGGATGCTACCCCCGCGCTGGTTCTCCCACACAACGATGATCCCAACAACCTCGTGCCCGTCCAAATCATTTTGGTCATCAAGGCCAAAAACCAGAAGAAGATCAATTCTCACCGATGGCTCTTCAATGCCATTGGCAAGATGCTTGAGGTAAGCGCTGACGCTTGTACTCACGCCTCAGCGTACTGACCGCTCTGTACAGCCCGAAATCTGTGTACTCATTGATGCAGGTACCAAGCCCGGACGGAAGTCCATCTACTACCTCTGGGAGGCCTTCTACAATGACAAGGACCTTGGCGGTTGCTGTGGAGAGATTCACGCTATGATTCAGGGAGGAAAGAAGCTACTCAACCCCCTGGTCGCTGCACAAAACTTCGAGTACAAGATGTCAAACATCCTGGGTACGATATGCGGTGCACATTGCGCCCTGTCTTGGCGCTGACACAATTTGATTGCAGACAAGCCGTTGGAGAGTAGTTTCGGTTATGTCTCTGTGCTACCGGGTGCTTTCTCTGCGTACCGTTACCGCGCTATTCTAGGAAGGCCCCTAGAACAGTACTTCCACGGTGACCACTCTCTGGCTGACCGTCTGGGTCCCAAGGGTATCTACGGCATGAACATTTTCACGAAGAACATGTTCTTGGCCGAGGATCGTATCCTCTGTTTCGAGCTTGTCGCAAAGGCCGGCGACAAGTGGACGTTGACCTACGTCAAGCCTTCCAAAGCTGAAACTGATGTTCCTGAATCTGCTCCGGAACTGATTGGTCAACGTCGTCGGTGGCTGAACGGTTCATTTGCTGCTTCGGTGGTATGTTTCGTCTCAGATTGAGATGTGTGTCGTGTATTGATTTAGAATTCCCCGTTTGCCGTCATAGTATGCCATTGTCAACTTCTTCAAGTTGTACAGGTCCGGACATGGTATCATTCGGATGTTCTTCTTGCACATCCAGGCTCTTGTAGGTGGACTGACCCCTATGAGAGCGTTCCATTCTGACGAATAGACAGTATAACATCGTCTCTCTGATCTTCTCGTGGTTCTCTCTGGCCAACATCTGGTTGACCTTCAGTATCGTCATTGACCTGCTCCCGAGTCAACAGACCAACAAAATCATCCTCTTCGGAACTGAGGCTGTTGTATGTAACTGTCATGCAGTTTTGAAGGATATCCAGCTCACCACTTTCTCTAGACGCATTGGGTCAACCAGGCACTGAAATGGATCTATCTGGCATTCTTGGCACTACAGGTTTGGACACTTCGTTCTGCAGTGACTGTGAAATTCGATTGATGGCGATTGTGTCTAGTTCGTCTTGGCTTTGGGTAACCGACCGAAAGGTGAACGAGCGGCATACGCAGCGACTATGTGGGTTTACGCCATCCTGGCCACATACCTACTTGTCTGTTCGTTTGCACTGACTATCCAAGCGTTCTCGGTAAGTTACACAAAGTAATTTTCTTTGATCTGTACTCAATCGCGTGCGTGCAGGCTATCCCAAAAGAATTGAAAGGCAAGACCTCCTCCCAGATCATTTCTATTTTCCTCGGCCAAGATGTCGGCACCCTGATTGCTGCAATGTTCTCGACATACGGTATCTACCTCATTGCGTCGATCCTATACGTACGTACCAGTCCAGTCTCGGGAACCGTTTCCTTGTTGACCATGCGCGCAGCGGGACCCATGGCATATGTTTACTAGCTTCTTCCAATACTTGGCCCTCGCTCCCAGTTTCGTGAATGTACTCAACGTTTACGCGTTCTGCAACCTGCACGATGTACGTTTCTCAACGCCTTCTTGTACTCCCGGAAGCTCATCATTTCTTGCAGGTCTCATGGGGTACTAAAGGAAGTGACAAAGCTGAAGCTTTGCCCTCCGTTTCGTCGAAGAAAGCGAAGGATCAGGAGACTGCTGTTGTCGAGGAGGCTACCCGAAACAAGGAAGATTTGGATGCCCATTTCAAGGAGACAGTGACACGTGCTGTGACCAAGCTTGAGGTCAAGGAAGTCGTCGAGAAGCCTACCATGGATGATGAGAACAGGACTTTCCGTACACGTCTCGTTGCCTTCTGGATGTTGACCAACGCTGCATTGTCGGTGACTATTGCAACGCTGAGCGGTCTTCCGAGTGGTGATGAACAGAAGGATCAAGAGACTTTGCGTACCAAGCAGAGTTTCTACTTCAAAGTCCTTCTGTGGTCGACGTTCGGTCTTGCCTTTGTACGATTCTGCGGGGTAAGTTGGACATCCACATCTTGACGAAGCTCACCAACCTCTAACGCCATTGACCATTCCAGTGCTTGTGGTACTTCTTCAAACGCAATCTTTTCCGCTGCTGCAGGAGAAACTGAGAGACCAGTTTCTCGGCTACTATACCGGTTTCTTGATACCTTCCTCTCATTTTATGATCTTGGGCGGGGGACATTGTATATGATATACCTCCTAGGAATCTGCTCCGGACTGATTGCTCATAGTTTTATCGTATCTCGTTTATTCTGGATCTTTACCTGTCGCATCGCACCCGCTCTGTCTTTGGCCTGGAAGTCAATATTCATGTTTTGTTTCGTTTACCAAACTTCAAGCTTGTGATTTGCAATAGCGTCATGCGGGCTTCTTCGGTTGCCGGCGGTCCTGGGAGTTCTTTAGTATGAAATTGGGCGGTTCATAGACTTGAATGCATATAAGCAACTTTCCTACTCCCACCACTTCAGGAGGAGTTGGAGTACTCACAGGTACTCACCCTTGTTGTGCTATCCCCGTTGACCATACATTTTGCACTGCGCGTTGCTGCCAGGCTGGTCCGTATGTCTAAGTTACCTGTGGTTCTGTATCAGTAGGTCATACCTCTTCTGAAATGCAATCTACCGAGCTGACACGAAAACCACGTCCGACAGTTATGATGCGTCCCCCTTCGCCACGAAGGTTAAGAACATATTACTTCTGAAGCGTATTCCTCACAAGAGGGTAGCTGTAAGTGGGGGTTCTGGACGAACTGCAAAATAAGATGCACGGCTGAGTATACTCGGCCACTTAGGTTCCTATGACACTTCCCCGACCAGAGTTGTCCGAACAACTCGGGGTCACTTATCGCAGAATACCTGTTCTTGCCATAGGCAATGACGTGTACTGTGACACCAGTTTGATTGCGTCCGTCCTCGAACGTCGTTTCCCTTCCTCTGAGGGATACAAATCCATTTTCCCTCCTCGACGTGGTGGAGGGAGATCGGATACGGGACTAATCAAAGCGTTGTCTAAGTACTGGGTAGACACGCAAGTGTTCCCTTTGGCTTCGGGGTCGTTACCCTATGGAAAGTTCGATGCCAACTTCCTCAAGGATCGTAGCGCGGTTAGTAGTCCCTTGAATGCCTCTCTAGCTTACATACATGTACTGACCCCGTGTCTTCAAGTGGCTTGGGTATCCTATTGATCCCAAAACTCTTGAAGAACGTCACCCATTGTACAAGAGCACGTTAGCCTCTCATTTGGTAACAGTTGCTTTGAATTGTCGTTGAACGTGGATTGTCATTCACGCCCATACGTACAACAGACACTACTCGAAGAACAGCTCTTCGATGGCCGGACCTGGCTCCTCGACACAGAGGAACCTAGCCTAGCGGACCTCTCAGCCCACTTTGTTTTCTCCTGGATCCGTTACTTCCGGTCACTGAAGGATCTCTTCGAGGGAGATACCTTCGCTCACAGTGTCGCCGTAAGCTCTTGGGTTCAATGGGTTCTGTTTGACTTGTCTGACGATATTCCTGGACTGGCAAGTGGTTGAATCGCATGTCGGACCATCTTGCTGCACTACAGAAGGCGGGTGCCGCCCCGTTTGAGAACGTGTCTCCCGAGGATGGCGCAAAGTTGATCGCTGGGAGCTCTCAAGCTTCGAGGGAAAGGCTAGAAGTAGACGCAGCTCAAGCTAAGCTTCTTGGTCTTGAGCAAGGACAATTGGTGTCTGTTGTTCCTACGGACAATGGTGCGTCTGACGTTATTGTCATAACCCACTATGTATTGACTGAATCATGCATCTGCAGCGAAAGTACCTACGGTCGGTAGACTTCTCGCTCTAGATAGAGAGCAGATAGCGGTGGAGGTGCAAGGTTCTGCTGGTGTTGTTGCCTGTCATTTTCCAAGGCTCGGCTTCGCAGTAAATCCTGCTACAGGTACCGGGGCGAAACTATGAAGTTGATCGAGACGGAGATCTCAGCATAATATCGTCATATAACCATAACCTTTGAGATTTCAAGAAATCGAGTTGTAAACTTGTACTGGATTGAATGGATCATTGACATTCCGATAAATGTGGGACAGCATTTTGCCAAGATCAAATCAGGGGCGGCGAGTAAACACGTGGAGCCGCTCGATCAATAGGCATTTGCTCTAGACGCGTACCGCGTTGCTGAACAGCAGAATCTGTACAGCACGATCATACTTACTGTAACGACTTCCTCCTAATCCCCCACCATGTCCAATGCTGCACCCGCGAGGGCAGCTGGCGGCGCTGGAAATGCAGGGCCCGCCGCAGCCCAGGGGGAGCAATCTCCATTCCGCAAGCTGTTTAGTATGGCGCAGGTCAGTATCCTCGAAGGGTGACAGTTTGGGGATAGAATTTGACTGGAAGTTTTTGCATTAGCAAGCGTTGTTAGTATATGTAGCCATGCAGTTTGGTGAGTTGAATTACTTGGGTAAACTAAGCATTGGGCCGATTGTGACTTTCATCCAGTGGGCAAGATGTTTGCGCCATCGCCTCCGGCGTCACAACCTGCTACCCCTGCTACGACATCTCTGTCACCCGACTCGCCTGCTGTATCTACGGCAAACGTCCCGAATGCGCCACCTGCTGTCCCAACTCAAGCGTACCCCGCATGGCCACTTGGCATTCCGCTCGCTATGCATGTCTACCTATCCACCTCGCCAACAGGTGATGTCTTCTCGAGCAAGTGGACATCAGGTTATCGGCCCAATGATGATTCGAACCTACCGAACTTTGTATGGGACAACATAACCTTTGGCGACTGGTCCGAGCACAGATCTGCGGTGTATGATGTGCAAATCCCACCAGTGAGTAAGTCTATCGGATATACGGAGGTAGAGGTCTCAATTGAATACTCGACAGTCTGTACAACACAACGGTAGCATGTGGGCAGATATTTTCCTGGTGAGGGGTGGCGCCAGCCCGGATCCCTCTGAACCAAACTTCGACCCGAACTCTGTGCACCATGTCAGGAAACGTATGTCTGAACATTGATATTACCAGCCATGTTCTTCCTGCTGACCTGCGCCTGTAGTGCTAACCCGGTACATTCCAAAGACCAAGGTTAGGAAGGAGAAGAACCTGCTTACCCGTGATGAAGATTCGGAGCCGGAAGAGGTATTACAACATGAATTGATCCTACATGACGTTCCTTGCTGACCTTACGTGACAGCCAGAAGGAGATATCATTGTCTCTCATTGGCATAGAGTATGTCTATCCATGAATCCGCAGAAGTATCGACATTGACAATTTGCAGAACCTGACTCTCGGACTGGTCTCTGACGCGGCAATTGTCCCCGCGGCACAACTACCGCCTCCCGTTGCTCAATGTCAGTTGTGATCGTCCTCTATAATTCGATAATCTAACACAATTCTTGTAGATGTGACCCTTTTGCCTCAGCGCGACCAAACCGGGACGAAGGGTTTTTACAAGCCCATCATATTCCCTAACGATTTCTGGCATCTCCGATCTCAATACATTGAAATCAACGAGACAACACCTGTTCTCCCCCTTGAAATCACATTCCAACCAATGTCCTACTGGAAATTCCAAATATTTGCCACCATGACGTTCAGTTTCCAAGAAGCTGCGAAGACACAGGGCAATTCCGTAGCTGAGCTTGACGAGATCAAGCGCATGCTAGTGGAGACGAACCCCTATTTCTTGGCCCTAACGGCGATTGTCAGCGTGCTGCACATGCTGTAGGTTTATCCGTTTTTCGCCGTTAAATATCATCGTTTGACCGACTTGTGACAGATTCGAGTTCTTAGCCTTTTCTTCGGATGTTTCTCATTGGCGAAAGAAAGAGGAGCTTACTGGTGTCTCGGTCCGGTAAGTGTGTACACTATGATTGGCGAATTGCAGCTCATCACCCATTTCTGCAGAACGGTATGCACACAAACCATCTTTTCTGATGACAGGAATTTCATGACCCATTTTTCATGCAGATCGTGACCAATGTGGTGGTGCAGATTATCATTCTGCTCTATCTCATTGATAATAATGAACAAACCAGCTGGATGATCCTCATGGGCTCTGGCATAGGTGTTCTCATTGAAGCTTGGAAGGTGTGTCTTGATTCTCGGGCGGATATCATGCCTATCAGCATCTACATTCGTGAACTGAATTGATTTTTGCGGTATAGATCACGAAAGCGGTTGATATCAAGCTAAGCCCTGCCAGCCCTGGTTCTCTCCTACCTTACAAGATCGAAATCAAGGGTAACAAACCTTCTTGCAGAATTTGACCAGAAATTGACTTGCTGGTTTGGTAGACAAACACGTTCTTAGTGAGGATGAAAAGAAGACTCAGGAGTAAGAGGAGCCGTCCCGCATTAGAATCCACCGTCCGTAACTGATTACGAGTTGTCAGATATGACAAGTTAGCTTTCCGCTATGTGTCGTATGTGGCCATCCCGTGCCTCGCGGCGTATACGGTCTACTCTCTACTCTATGAGACGCATCGGGGATGGTATTCATTTGTGATATCAACCTTGACCTCCTTTGTCTATATGTTCGGATTCGTAGGTGGCATGACTTACGCCGCGGAAGTCCGCTTACCAGCATCCCGCTCAATAGGTTCAGCTAGTTCCTCAACTGATCATAAACTATAAGCTCAAGGTGCGTTTCAGCGTCCAATCCTGATTAGGTCATGTGCTGATGTTGTCCCTTCGCAGAGTGTTGCGCACATGCCGATGAAGGCCATGATATACAAGACGCTGTCCACCGTTGTGGACGACTTATTCGCGTGCGGTCATCTGCTATTGCGTCGGAGGTATCGAAGCGCTCACGTGTGTCTATTCAAACAGGTTCTGCATCAAGATGCCGATGCTGCATAGGCTGGCATGCTTCCGGGACGATGTTGTGTTCCTCATCTTCTTGTACCAGGTAAGGATGTTGCGTTATGTGCCCACTCCGCCTTTTCGCTGACAAGCGGACTGATCTTTGCTGGAACAGCGCTGGATCTACAGGATTGACCCCAAGCGAGTCAACGAGTATGGTCAAGTGATGACGGATGCAGACGCAGCGACTGCCGCGGACGAGAAGGACGGTAATGCGGACAAGGAGTCGAAGAAGAACAAGTGATTCCGGGTGAACGTCGCCGCCATATTTGGGCATGTCTGGTTGACGCAGGAGCAATGTGATGAGTTGGGCAGCGGCATGAGGACTGCCTAACGTACTGCGGCCGGAGCCAGGATGACTGCAGGTGATAATCGTCGTGGAGCTTGTAGACTGTAATGGGTTGGTTAGACACGAGAGTTCCGTGATAGTTTTGTGCTCGAGAACCGGTGCCTTGGAGATGTACTGCCTGTTGCTACCGATGCGCCGAGGGGATCCTGCCTGCGATTCGCTCGGTGTCTGACTGCAACCTGAGAGAGTTTGGACGCCGCTTGCACTTGCAGATTCAGATGAAAGGGTATAGCGAGCAGATGAGCCACCTGACCTCTCCTCTGACCGAGTTGATGCGAGTGCGGTAAACCGACGGACGACTCGAGGGGCTCAAACCCGCAGATATTTCCGAATCTTCATACGCAGCCTGCACTGCAACGTTTACACTTTCGGACCGGGATCTCACTCAACGGTTTCGTAGGAAAAAGAGTGAGAGACATAGGGGCTGTAACCACATTCGGCCTGGTTTTGCCCTTTCCCGGCAAGGCGCTCGAATTTCAACGCCTTTTCTTCTCCTGACCACCACCTCCCAACCCAAGTCACCCTCCCATTACGGGGCCTACTATGGTTGCGACGGCCACGAATGGCCAGCAACAATGCTACGCATGCAAATGTCTCAATGTGCGAATCCACCCTCGTCCTCCGCCGGCCAACGCAGATCCTGCAGAAAAGGACTATATCACCATTTATGTCGGCGACGAAGGAATCTCGGTCGTAAGCACACATCCAAGTGATCTTCTGCACACTTCCATGCTTATGGATTATCTAGGCACATCCCCAACTAACCCTGAGGACTAGGAGCCGTGCAAAGGAACAATCCCAAGGCGATGAAATCCGCCTCACCCGTTACATGTCCTTGACATGTCTCGTCTGCCAAACGTTGGTGTACCGTGTTTTGCAGGTCATCACTCCCGACCTCGACTCTGGTGAAGGGCCGGTCCCTCCAACAGAGGATTTTGCCGAGAGTGAGCTGCTCAAGTCGGCCTCAGGCTGGATTGAGTTGTATAAAGATTGCATCGTACGTCCCCTTTCCCGCCTATCAGGGTTATGTGGATTGCGCAGAACATTTCACTCGTTCAACGTTGATATCTTGATTGTCACTCGTCCCGTTGCGCCTCATGATCTCAGGATGACGTATTGGGATCGACTATGTGCAATCACAGATGACCCATATGTCAAGCCACTTGCTAACATCGACTTTCTCTCACCCTGCAGACTGGAGAAGCAATCTCGAAGGCTGAAGCTTCCCCCTCATACTCTCATACCTTCCGAATCGTCCTCCCTTCTGCAGGTTCCCCCTCTTCGTCAGGTTCCATCTCTTCGTCATCCGAAGCACCGACCAACCCTACGGCGCCGGAGTCACCGAAACAGAACGTCGACCAGCAGAAACACTTGCCGCCTCTACCACCTCTGTTTCTTCCCCCGCCGTTCACACCTTCGCATACTGTCTTCCGACATATCTCGGCGGTGGCAATTGAGGTGTCCAACAAGCTCCGTGAAGACGCCGAGGCATACCTCGCAAAGGTGGCCCAGGAGAAAGCTGCGGAAGTACGAGCTGCCGAGAGTAAACTGCGACGTGAAGTCGAATCTATATGGATACATTGGAAACAGGCCATCGACAAAGTTGAAGAGGAGCTCAAGCAGCAGAAGCGAAGTCGGAGTAGAGGTCGATCTGATAGCGCGAACTTTTCGGAACCGACCAGTCCCAGCTCTCCCACAAATGGACATCCAGGCTCCATACGAATCAACAATTTCGTCGTTCCCCAGCAAAGTTCATCCATCCGGATGTCCTCGAGAGCGTCTAGCATGCCTGCGACCTCTGCGCTCTCAGCTTCACTTGCTACCTCTTCCTTCCACCACCCTAAAGCTCAGGTCGAAGACCAACAGTCGTCTTCTGCAGCGGTGCCTAATGGTATTGCTAGACCGTCTGTGCCTCAAGAACAGCCTCGTTCACCCGCTACTGCGTCGTCCAAGACCCTGGCTCTGCCAATCAACAACGAGGCCGCCACAATAAGGGAAGCGTATCGCAGAAACATGGACGAGAATAAGGACATCGCCACTAGCTTCAGATACGTCATGGACATGGCTGAACGCATGGAGGAGAATCGGGTCCCTGTCGTCCCGGAGGAGGACCTAATTCCTTCGCATAATACTGTCCCAAGCCCTGGCTCTGTCCCGCGTGGCCGTTCCCCGCGGGCAACGAGGAGCGGCCTCAAGAAGGCAGATACGAATGGGAATTCCAAACCCAAGGAGCAGGCTCAAACGTCCGAGAATCGCGGCGAACGCCACGATGTCACCGAGGGTAATAGCTCGCAGCAGCAGGAACAGAACAAGAAGGATGCGACGCCAAAAGGTAACCGTCGAGTCAAGTTTGTTGTGAACCCAGACGTGGCCATCATCGGCGATGATAACTCTACTCAAGATCGAGAGGTGGCTCCCCAAGCCCATAATGAAGAAGGTTCGTTGCGTTGCTTGGTACCCATACGGTAGTACTGATATTATGACAGAAGATGTCTTTGACTTCGAGAACGAGACCGAGGCAGGAGAACGTCGTGATGAAAGGCCACAGCACAGTTCTGAAGCAACGACTCCTATCCGTCAAGAGCCGGCGAAAGCCCCGCTTCGTCCTTCAGCGCGAACAAAGGCTGCCAATACGACCGGCTTGCCTGCTTCGTTGTCCTCTTTGCGACCAGCATCGCTCCCTCTCCCATCCACCATGCGTCCGCCTGTGCCCAAAGAGCCGACCCCAATAGACCGACCTCGATCCGAGGTCGTCAAAGCAGTCATCAATGCGGTCGACACTGAACGCAAGCGGCCAAGCTTTGACGAGGTTCGCGAATTGGAGGAAGTCGAGGACGAACTGGATAGCCGGGAAGCAGAGATATTGAGGCTCGTTAATGCGCAGACGCCTAGTCATCGAAGTGCATGGAAGAGGAATAGCAAGGCGTGGCGCATGTTTGTTGACAGGCGCAATAGCAAAGCTGCACATGTCAACTCGATCTTGGAAGAAGACGAGGATTCGACGACGTCCAGTCGTGCTGGGTACTACGATGAGTCGGAAGATGACAGGAGTACTGAGGAGGAAGACCGGAGGAGTAAGTCAGAGCTGTGTGTGAGATTGAAGTATTAACTGACCACCTCCTAAATAGATGAGCAACGGTACCATATAGCAGGCTCTGCTCCCATTCCCATCGCGCCCATAGCGCAGGGTAGATCGTTTGGACAGCCATCTTATCAAGTCAAGACATCATTGTCTGACCGTCCTGGCATGCTTGTACCTGCTTATCAGAAAACTTCGTCCGCAGCTCTACGACGTGCTTCGTACGCAGAGCGGGATCGTTTCCGCGCGATCGACCCTGGCCTTCTTGACTTTGATACTGACGAGGATGCAGATGAAGAGGAAGAGGAAGAGAACTTGCCTAACGATGGGGATATTGGTGGGAAGGCGAGACAGCGTGCACTGAAGATATTGAAGGCACGCGATGAGTTGCCAGATGCAGGTACGCTTTTCTGTTCCGCATTGACTCTCAAGTATTCACTGACCCGGCATCGCAGGAATGTGGCGAAGTTTAGCATGACGAACGTTTTTGAGTCAGTGTATCATGGGACATTCAACTGTAACCACTATCATACTGTTCTCTGCGACTAATCTCTCTTTCCGAAGCGTTGTGCTCTCCACATTTTGCATGTTGTAGCTCTTAACGTTAAGCTTCTTGCCCTCCTGTCACTATATCGTCTCTGCCATCATCATCCCATCCTAATATCGTCGATGTTGCTCTGTATCTTGATGTGCTCTTTAATTGCTTGCTATCCTCAACAATACCCACTGTACATGCCTGTATCTGTAATTCTCCCTTCCGAGGTGAATGAACAAACGCATTCGCGAGTTGCAAGTTGAAAAGAGTAGGGGATTGATTATCAGCAGCGAGAGCAGACTATGTCTATTAACCGAGCAATGGTCAAATATGTAGGGCATTATGAGAAACTAAAGCGTCCGTGATATGCAAACTTTTAATCGTCGACGTCTCCCGTGTTGACGGTGGCGGCCTGAGGGGCCGTGGGGTATTCTCCCTTCTCGACACGTTCGACGGCTGCCTCGACCTTGGATTCATCCTTCTGTACCTCCACATCGCTTTCATTGCCACCCGCCGTTTGCTCGGCGACGCATCGCTCACACTCGCATTTGAATCGCCATCCACGGGCGAGTTCGTAGCGACGACGTCTGCGAGCTTCTTCCGCCGTCTCACCCTCGTGCTGGTTGACATCGACGTAAGCGACGGTAAGCTCTTCGCCCTTCTTGATCGGACGGAATGCAATAAGTTGCAGCTCGTTTGTGCCAGAGCTGAATGAGGGTCGTGCGTTGGGAGAGCAGGAGTGGGAGATCTATGTGGAGTCATCATGAGTGAAAATGTCAGAAGGCACGATAACTGGGGTTGTACTTACGTATGACGAGACGAAGTACAAGCCGCTGCCAATCTGGCGAGTGGTGCCGTATGGCGTACGGGTACGTTCTTGATCCTCGGGACGGTCAGAGGGAGCGGGCTAAGTTACGGTCAGTATCCGTCCATTCACAGTTCACGAATCGATATTTACCCTGTCATCTCGACCGCCGTTGATACATACGCCGTAGGCGTTGTAGGCCATCTTGCCTCTGTAAACAGCGTTCCGTTCATCTGTCAACGATTTCTCCAGGCCAGGCAAGGCAGCGGCGAGAACGTCGCAAAGCAACTTGGTCTCTTCTGGTTCAACAGGAACATCGATGAACCTGAGCCTCTCCATATGATCGTACAAGCCATAGTCTTCGTTTCCATCGGTTAGCTTGGGCAAGTCAGCAGAACCCGGACCAGCTGCCTTGGGAATCAGCTTGGCAGTCTCGATCGCAACTTGCCTGGCGACGAAACGGGAGACAAGTAGAGGGCCGCTCTTGCCCTTGGATTTGATGAAGTCGACCAATGCAGTCTGCGCCTTGTTGCGTTCTTCCTTAGTCAATTCGGATACACCACCGTCAAGCTCAGGTGGAAGGACAGGGTCGAGGCCGAACAGGAGGTTGTCCGACTGTGCCTTGGCTTTGACTTGACAATCCTTAGAGCAGTAGACAGAATCCAAGCGATCGAAGTCAGGTTTGATGGCCATGTCCTTCTGGATCTCGCGGAAGCAGTATGAGCAGTGAGTACCCTTTCCTTGAAGGTCGAAGTCGAGAGTGGCGACTATGGGCTTTTCCTGTGGAAGGTTCAATCAAAGCCGGCCATGATTCTGGCTTTGAGTAGACAATACCTTGTAGATAACATCACCGGCAGCGAAATCTTTCTCAGCTACGAGAATCTTTCTCTTCGTCGTACTTCCCGGAACCTCGGAGTCCTGAACAGAGACATTCATACTCTTCGGAGGGAAAACATTGTAGTATCCTAATCATTGCATCACACAAACTCAGCTAAACCCAGACAAAGAATCAGTCGATCGAATGAAGCTCACCTTCAACGCGGTTCTTCACCTATGAGACCGGAGGAAGAAGCAGTACATGGAACAAAAAGATGTATTAGAACATGTGCATGCAAAGGTAAACAAGAGAATAGCAGTGGATAGGTGGGACAGACAGTAGTTAAATGAAGGGAACTGGTCGGATGGTTTTACAGCAACAGCAGATGGTGTTGGCTCATGCGCCAGGTTGACTGCCCGGATCTGTGAGTCTGTCCCATTCCTGCGAGGAAACATCTGACGGAGGGCCAGATCTAGTCGGGCTGGTCTCATCTTCCTCTGAAGCCACCTCAGTGACCCCACTGTGTCTCGGAGCGGAGGGCTCATCCGATGGAGAGGAACTTACGTCCATGTTCGTCAAATCCATGATGATCTGGCGAGTACATTAGTCTTGTGTCCGACACGGAATATAGAACAGCGTACCTTGAAGATCGATGGTGGGACAGTCTTTTGGTAGATCATAACCAGCTCGACAGGTGAGGGGTACACCCTGAGGGCTCTGTAGAATGACAACGCAGCAGGGAGTTGGAAAGCAGGGCCTGCATTTTCGTATTAGCGGTTGACACCTCACCGAAGTGATTCACACTCGTACCTTGAGCAGCCAGTTGTTCACCCAAACCGACTTGGGCCATGAAATACTGCTCCCTCTCCTCTGGGCCAGCAGGCAGCTCCTCCCCTTGTATTTTCGACAACGCAGCTCGAAGCTCATCAGTACTGACGGCGCTAGCCTCTGACTGTTTTGCGGCCGATTTATCTGCCTTTTTCTTCTCCTTTTCTGTGGAAGAGATGATCACTTAGCACAACATGGGAACAGGTCATTGGTGGATTGACATACTGAGTTTCTTGCGGAATTCTACATCGTTCCGTCGCTTGTAGTCAAAGTAGATTGCATATGCAATGATACCCCCAAAGACAGTGAGACCGGTGATGGTCCAAATGGTGGCTGCCCTCGACGACGACGACGACATGGTGGACGATGAGAAGAACTGAATGCAAAGAGTTGTAGCCACATAAACCCGCCGGAGACATCCGACACGCAATGGCGCTCGCCGCTCATCCAGATTAGGCATTGTGGGCGTCTGTGTATGCATGACGCTTACATCCCGTGCTCGCGTTGCTGCGCTCGCTGCACCGCCCTAACAACGCGGGGTAGACGGCCGGCCTGGTAAAGGCGTCGGTCTATATAAACCGTGTTGCTAGCCTTCAACGAAGGCACTAGTAACACCTCAAGGACACACCCACCTGCAGAATGGCCAGTACTGCTCAACGCCAACGGGAGCTCGAGGATGCTTTCATAAAGATATCCTTCGAGGAGATGAACTCGAGTGATAGCGACCCGGACGTCAAGGATCCTGTATACGGACCGTGGTTTGAGCACGGTGCGCCAGACATTTCTTACGCTGACATCCAGAGTTCCGACCGTACTCCATAGGCTCTGGCAAGTTCGTTGATCCAGCTGGTTTTGGGTAGGTGCCACTAGGTGTGACCACAACGTCGAGTGAAGCTGAATACCAGGTATTGTGTAGAGCGACGGCTTTGCGCGAGATATACTCGGGACACTCAGTCACTCCGTTTCTTTATGGCAACGTTTTGGCCTTCCCGGATGCATTGGTTCAGCCATTGTCTCCCCCTGACATAGTATCTAACCTCTATTTCGTGCCTTTGGGCAAGCACTTGGGGAAGTCTACCGGTGTGCTCATCGACTCTTTACGCTTCGGTTCTTTCCGTGTGGCTTGGAATGTAAGGGACAATCTTTGTTTCCTGGAATCACCTGTGCCTGACCCCAAGGACTCAGAAATATGACTTCTTGTTATACGTCGTAAGGGTACGTGTCGTTGCTATTTCAACACCTTGCCCACAGCAGTTCAGGTTATGTTGATGTGGTTATTCAGTACCCGCAAGGCTTTGGCGAGGTTACTCAACAATTCCTTGTTCACGATGGTCCGGAGGAGCCGGCTCGTCAGTTGCTCGTCGCAGCAGGCATCTGGGCCAATGAGCTTCACGAAGAGATATACGTATTCAACCAAGGGTGGTGGAATAAGGACCACAACCTGTGGTTGGAAGTCCAAAAGGCCAATTGGGAGGACGTCATTCTCAAGGAGGAATTCAAGACAGCCATGCAAAAAGACATTCGCGGCTTCTTTGATTCAGAAGACCTCTACAGATCTCTGGCTATTCCTTGGAAGGTATGCTCACTCACCTTCGGATGAATACCGTTCGTCATATAGGCCCTTCCTCTAGCGTGGCCTCATCATGTATGGGCCTCCAGGTTTGTGCAAAAACAGACTCGGATGATGTTGGTAACTCAGTCATATATTGTTGCAGGAAACGGGAAGACTATCAGCATGAAGGCTATCATGAAGGACTGTGACGCCAGAGGTTATACTCCTTTGTATGTCAGATCGTTCCAAAGCTGGATGGGTGAGGAAGCGTCCATGGCCGCCGCTTTCGCCAAAGCTAGGCAGATGTCACCTTGCGTGATGATCCTTGAGGACCTTGACTCACTCATCAATGACCGGAATCGTTCGTTCTTCCTGAATGAATTGGATGGTGAGTAATCAGCCGTGTCCATGAGATGGATCTCATTGCTCATGTTTCCAAGGCTTTGAGGGAAATAACGGAATTCTCGTGATCGGTTCAACGAATCACTTTGATAGACTGGATCCTGCCTTAAGCGGTCGACCTAGTCGCTTCGACCGCAAATAGTGAGTTTGGGAGTCTTTGGTCTCAGCGGCTGATAGGAATATGTGTTACAGTCTATTCGACGACCCGGATACGGAGGAGCGTACCCTTTACGCCAGGTTCTGGCAGGACAAACTCAAGTCCAACAAGGCCATTGAGTTCCCAGACAGTCTCGTCGAAGAAGTCGCGAAGGCTACGGAGAAGTTCAGTTTCGCCTACCTTAAAGAAGCCTTGTACGTATCCTTTGCTCCTTCATTATTCTGTATGACTTATCTCCTATGCCATTCAGCGTATCAACCCTTGTCCTGTTAGCCGGTATGGATGGCGATAGCAAGCCTTCCTTCGCAGACGTGCTCTTCAAGCAAATCAAAGCACTCCGTGAGCAACTTGACCAAGACCCTGATCGCAAAGGGCAACGCAAGGCATTACCTGTGAGGCCTCTCCCGGGAGCGTATCCCTCGCAGGGTGCCTCAGACCAGCAACCCGAGCATCAGCCTCCCCAAGTTGAGGGTCGCATCTCCGCTGCATATAGTCGTTTGGCCCAACATGCACGTATCTGGGATGTTGGTAACAGTGGCCCTGGCGCTATCAACCCCGGCAGAGAAATGTACCCTTCTATGCCCGGTGACCTGCCTCCAAGCGCACCCTCAACGTACCCCAACGGAGGAAGTATCGTCGAGGGAAGAAGGGATGTGAGAAGCATGGCTTTGGCCGCTGCGGCACTGGGCCGTTCATTCATTGCTTGATTAGCATGTAGGACACTACCCGGGCCGCCGTACAGCGAGCTGTTGTACGTATTGGTGTATCAAACTAGAATGTATTCATCACATGGCTCGTAACGTTCAAGCTTCGTCTTGAAGCTTCAACGTTTCAATATTCAATAACGGTTGACCAGTCGCACCAAGTTGCCACCAACTACTAGTTCTGTAGCGAATGATCTCATCCGTTATAATCGATCGCTAGGTTACTTACGTCACCGGCGTAGTTGTTGCTCTCTATAAATTTGAATTTCGTGCTACTAATGTACAACGACAATTTGATCCTTGAGAGCGGCTTTGAAGCAACTTTGAAGCTTGTTGAGCGTCGATGTTTATGTTTCACTCTTTTCTCCTTCATTATAACCCCGCCCAGTGCGTGGTCGATGTTCCACTCGCTTCCTCGCTCACACTCGGCCAGGCTGATGTGATACGAGTACCAGCTGGGAATCAAGGAACCGGTTAGTACTGACACACTCAGATTTCTTCAGGCAGTCTTCACATTGTGGCTCCTGATCGCGTCTTGAACCCAACCTAGCTGTCTGCATTGTACGTTCTGCTCAGAAAGGCACGACGGGTTACACCATGCTCAACAACGGGCTACAATGTGCCAGAGGCCTGATATAGTTGCGTAGCTGCTACCTACCATGTGCCCGACATGTGCCCACGATTGCCCGACGCCCGTACTAGATGCTTCGATATCACCCGGGTATCCCCACCTGCTCTAGGGCAGTTCTAAGGCCTCCACAAGCCTTCAAGCTTCAAGAGTGAGTTCTATAAAAGAGGAGGCCTCCGTGCGGTACGCACGCAGAGCCTCACCGGTCTCACTTGACACAACTTACGTCCGTGTGTTTGGACGTCCGATGATTCTGCAGTCAGCAGTCAGCTCGTCGATGGTGCGGATCCGGAAACATGAGTGTTCCATAGCCTTGGAATTGGGATCATCAGATATTGGTTGGCAACAATATGAGTGTCAATATCGCCATGCGGCGAGTGCCTGTTCTTCGGTTCCCTATGCCCGCTCAGCAATTTCCTTCAACAAACGAAAGAACAAGACCCATCTACATGGAACTTCGGAGGGTGCCTGCCCGCGTCTCTTTAGACTTCAAATGGTGGATCCCTGCCCGATCGTAAACACCCCACAACCATTCCTCTCCCTCCCCTCCCTCAGCTTGTCCTAGCAGCCCATGATGCTGCTCCGTCACTCCTTCTACAATCCTTTCAATGCGCTGATATTCCTCTTGGTCTGGCAGTCATCCCTCGCATCCGGCGCAATTCAAGTGGTGCCTCCGCAGACTCCACCTTCGAGTAACGTGACCGTCGTATACCCCAATTTCCTTGGAATCTCTCTCGAGTTATCATTCATCAACTACTATTTCGGAAACAATTCGAATGAGGTCCCGCAGGCCATGGTCAATTATTTATCACATATAAAGTCACGGACCTCTGACCGGCCAGTACGATTACGGCTTGGCGGAAACTCCATGGACAGTTCCACCTATGTTCCTACTCAGCAGGAAATCACGCAGTTCACAAATCCCAACGCCAATTCCAATGACCAGCCCGTCAACTACGGCCCCGCTTTGTTTGATGTTATGAACAAAGTCAGTGATTCAGTGGGCGGCGCTGAGTACCTGATAGGTACGCCCTCAAAGGCATCCTCTCATTCTCCGCCCACTTGATGACATGATGTCGATTCAATTAGGCCTCAGTTTGCGTGATCCGAACAACAGCAACATACCCCTCCTGGCGGGCGATGCTCAGAAGAACCTAGGAGATCGCTTGGATGCGTTTTTGCTTGGCAACGTATGTTACCTTTGAGCCCCGTGGTCTATGAGCTGAATCCCCTGTAGGAACCAGACTTGTATACCAGACATGGGCAGAGACCGTACATGGCGAATTACAGCGTGTATGATTATATCGGGGTATGTAGCTGATACCAAGTCTGAATGTCAATGGTGAAACTCAACGCGGTTTCAGGATTATTGGGTCGTGTTCAACAATCTACAACATACACCGCAAGGGGACGTCTTGTCATCAGACAAGATCGCTGGCCCCACTATTTGCTGTGCATGGGTATGTCAGTCGCACACTCACTGCTTCCCCCCTTGACTTAGCGGCCTTTGCCATGTAGGATCTTGAACCAGTTCTCACTTCCGGCTGGTTGAACCAGTTCAACGAACGCCTGAAGTACATTACCCTTCAGCATTACCCTCAAGACAATTGCGGCCCAACGCATAAATACGAGCTGGACTACTATCTCTCGCATGCCAACGCCGTCTCTCTTGCGCAATGGCAGCAACCTGGTCTTCAGCTCTTGGCCTCCATGCCCGCGGAGAGCCGGAAACCACTGTTGATGGACGAGTTCAGCTCTGCATCCTGTGGTGGAATACCTGGTATATCCGATACCTTTGGAGCGGCTATGTGGACGGTAGACTATGCCCTCCAGATGGCTAGCGTTGGATACTCCGGTGCATATTTGCACACAAGAGAGCGGGGTATTACATACAATCTGTTCGACCCGCCTGCGGGAGTCGCCGGCAGCGCAGGAGAATGGACGACGAACCCTACGTACTATGCCTACCTTCCTATGGCTGAAGCCTTGCAATCGCCAAATGGGAGCAGGGTAGTGGACCTCAACATTGATGGTTCCATGCAGAACAAAGGGTCAAGCGTCGCTGGTTACGCTATATACGACGCCAACACCAATACGGTTAACCGAGTTGTGCTCTTCAATTTCGCTAACGGGACTGGACAGCCCGTCGAGTTCTCTTTGCCATCTTCCATCTTCCCCACATCCAGCAACTCCGTTCCAGTTCATTACTTGACCGCGCCCCACGTTAACGAGAACAGGGAGATTTCTTGGAGTGCCCTCACTTTCAATGGCGTTGGAGATGGTCAGCCGGTCAACGCAACCTTCTCTTCGTCATGGGCAGATCAATCCCTTGACTGCACCCAAGGGTGTAATGTGCAAGTGCCTGGACCAGGCGTCGCTGTTGTTCTAACTGGTGGACAACTGGAAACAGTGGCAACTGGTGGGAGCTCCAAGAGCAAGACTTCTGATGCGTTGAGCAGGCACCGGGTTGTTACATGGGGCATCAATATCATACAGGCCGTTGTGTTACTGAGCCTGTCCCTTTGACGGACTACAGTAATCAGTTTATTTCTTGTTGCGGTAACTTGCTGAATTTATCAATTGCTTGTATGTACTTCCAACTTGAATGTGGACTTCGGACTTCTTGGATGCTAGCGTCTTGTTCAGATGGTATACTGTCGTACAATCATATATACTAGTACTATCTTCAAGTTGTGTCGTCTACGCAAAGGGATGAACTCACGTTTTACGGTATCAATATTGCGAGGTCTTGAGCACAAAAACCGACCTTCAACGGGAAAGACTTTCGCTACATATTAGAGAGTTGTTACTACAGAGTTGTTACGCCGCGCCGCTGCGGGCGGTTCGGCTGTGGGGTTAGCGGCGGTAAGTACAACGTCATCGCTACATACTTCGTCGCTAATCTACTTTGGTTTTCGGAAGTTAGTATACGCTGGTCTTCCCATCCGCTGATCCCGCTCCGTTCGACGTCCATAAAGTCCACCAGATCAGCTCAAGCACCAGAGTCATTGTGCAACTTACCGCGCGGCGCCCTTGTCTTCGAGGTGACCACTCATCTACAAATTTATAGATTTTACTGGTATTCTTACATCGACAATTATGCTTACACTTCCTCGGGTACAAGGACCTTATACAGTCGGCTGTACAACATTTGCAGTCACCTTGCCGCAGGAGCTTGTGGTGGGTAATGCGAAGCTCAAACCTTCAGCCTCCCTCGGTGGAACTCCGAATGGACATGCACTTGTCATGAAAGAGGTTGCATTCACGGCTTTCTATCCTACCGAAGATAACAAGGGCAGGTCTTGTTCCTTGTTCGGCGGTAGAAGACATACATACTGGTCTGTAAGGTAAGCTATGCCATTCCTCTATCTCAGGAAGGTTCCTACACACGTCGGGCTTCTGACACTTCTATCGCCAATACAGACCTGTGAAAGAGATGATACGAGGCTATGCACATTTCGGCAATACCTCTTTCTGGGTCCCATATCTTGCTGCAGGGTCTTTCGCCAACAACTTGAAGGTCAGTTTGTCTTCATACCATGTATGTGGTTATTCATCCCAGATCTGCCTTTTGTGTAGATTCCCGCTTTCGAGAATGTCCCCCTGCTCGACGCAAGCAAGCGGCGCGATGCTCCGAATAAGCCTTGGCCCTTGGTCATATTCTCGCATGGTCTCGCAGGCACTCGCACAACATACAGGCATGACCAACCTATCCCCTGATGTGTCATCTGGACTAATACCCATATTCGAAAGTCACTTCTGTTGTCAGCTTGCTTCGCAGGGCAGAGTTGTCCTTGCCATCGAGCATCGGGATGGCACCGGTCCCTTCGTGATGGAAACGACGCCGACGCCTGGAAAAGAGAACGAATCTGGCGATCAGTATAGATATTACTACAATCCTGAAGACATATAGTGGGTTACCGGCCTGATTCTGTGCCCAATGGCGACGATTTTGACATCATTTGCGCTCCAGCTACGAGAACGAGCATGGGTCGGACAAATTCTCTTTGAGGCGAGATCAGTTGCTATACCGGAGCCTAGAGGTATATCTTACCCATTCCATATTAAAAGACCTGGTATCGTCGCATACTGGTACGTGGGGACTAGCCCTTCACTGCGTCTTGAGATCTAAACGAAAATGCATCAATCACAGGTGGAGAGCTTCCAACAGGGCTACACACCATAGATGGGCCATGGAATTTTGACCTGCACAAACGTTCGGAGGACTCGCGATTCTGGCAAAGCTGGCGACGTGAAGCAAGGAACTCACCATCCAAGGTCGAATACGATACTGACGTTGACCTCACCGGGCATTCATTTGGTGGAGCCACAGTGGTACGTGTAAATTGTCTAAGTGCAAAACGACATCATTGAAGCACTCCCCAGCTTACAGTGTTGTCTCAACCTCCTCCGGAACTAGGCCCCTACAAATTCGAACCCATGCGGTTCAGACATGCGATCGCGCTGGACCCTTGGCTAGAACCTCTTTCATCCCCGGGGCCGTCTCCATGGAAAGTCGAGTCATCTATTGACAAGAGTCACTCTCCTCCCAAGTTGCTTGTTGTCAATTCTGAGGGCTTTACCCTATGGGACGATCATTTCGCCAGACTGAAAGAAATCGTTCGGGCTTGGCAAGATGCAGGCGACAAGAAGGAGGAAGACGTATCGGCGCATCTACTCACGATCGTTCGATCGAAGCATATATCTTTCTCAGATTTCGGCTTGTTCCAACCTTTCGGGCAGGGAAGGAGGGATGCAGAGAAGTTGCTTCAAATCATATGTGAACTCTCGAACTCTTTCTTGGACGATAACCTGCCGTCTTCTCTCGCGCATCTTAGGCCAAAGGAGGAACAGTCTATGACAGTGGAAAAGAACAAAGTGAAGAGTAAATGGGATTGGAATCGTAGATACGTTGGTCAGCTTGGTGAATTAGTACAGCATAGTTAGACATCAGCACACACTGAGTACGAGATGTGATTGAGGAAATATACTGTACTATCGTCATTTAAAATAGCGTATTGTCCCGGTTGAACAGATGACCACAGCGATCACGAACGCAGAGGATCCTGCTGTTCTTGAGCACCTTCCATATATGTCTTAGCACAGCTTTTGTAGGCGTTGTGCAGCTTGACTTTTGTAGGCGTTGTGCAGCTTGACGCTCAACGATATTGTGTCAGGCCCTCTCAAGGCCCTCAAGCTTGTTCTCGAACTTGGAACTTGTAGATCTACCCGTTGCCTGTCTTGCACAGTACAGGCAACCTGAACGGCAGTGCATAAGGGGGGATAGACCTGAAGTGAGACTGCCAGCATGATAACCTTTACACCACTCACGGGGGCCGCTCGTTCATCAAGAACTATACCACTTGCGTACTTGCTCAAAGTCGATGACGTTCAAATTCTTCTAGACTGTGGTTCGCCAGATTGGCGACCGGAGGAGGAGGCTTCTACTTCTGCTGTTAGAGAAGAGGACTTAGCTGAAGAATCATATCACTGGGAGCAGTACTGCCAAGCACTGAGAGAGTACGTCGTGTTTTCACATTGTACTCGTCGCACGAGCATGAACGGTAGCATTCACCCAGACATGCACCCAATATCGACCTTGTACTACTCTCGCATGGAGACCTCGCTCACTCCGGGTTGTACCCATACGCATATGCGCGTTGGGGTCTAAAGGCCCCAGCCTATACCACCCTACCCGTTCAAGCTATGGGTCGTATCGCTGCTACTGAGGACGTCGAGGGTATTCGAGACGAAGAAGAGGTGGAAGACGACATCCCCCCACCAACCAACCCTCTTGAGGCCGAGGGAATCGATACCGTTGCAGAACAAAATGGTAGCCAACCCCCAGAGCCGAAGGCGGAGGACAAGTCGAGTAAACCAAAGAAATCTCGCAAGTACGTCGCTACGCTGCAAGAGGTGCATGATGCATTCGACTCCTTGAACGTTTTGCGATACTCCCAACCGTGCCATCTACAAGGTACGTGCTGCAATGTTTCCACGTTGTATCAAAGCCTCACGGATGACCTTAGGGAAATGCCAGGGCCTGACTATCATTCCCTTCAACGCTGGACATACACTTGGTGGTACCATTTGGAAGATTCGGTCACCTACTGCCGGGACACTTCTCTACGCAGTGGATATGAACCACATGCGTGAACGCCACTTGGACGGGACTGTGCTCATGCGATCGTCTACCGGTGGCAACGCAGGCATATTTGAAAGCTTGCTACGGCCAGACTTATTGATCACCGACGCGGAACGCGCCAATGTCACCACTGCTCGGAGGAAAGATCGAGATGCTGCTCTACTCGGTATGCCATATTCTTCCGACGCGAAATGTCTTGATTCAAGGTTGATCTCAATGGCGCAACATAGATTGTGTTGACGCCGCGCTATCGTCCAACCACTCAATCCTGATGCCCTGCGACGCCAGTACTCGTGTACTTGAGTTACTGGTCCTGTTAGACCAGCATTGGTCATACTCGCGGTTGCGGTATCCCATCTGCCTTCTTTCGCGAACGGGCGGGGAGATGCTTACATTCGTGAGAAGTATGATGGAATGGCTTGGTGGGACCATCAACAAAGAGGATGTCGGCGCCGAAAATCAGGAGACGAGAGGCGGCAGAAACAAGCGCAGGAGAGACGACGATGCTGAAGACGAAGCTCTTGGGGCTCTGGCCTTACGTTTCAGGTTGGTGCTGTCTATAAATGGTGTGCTCCATGATTGACCGTCAAATTCTAGGCACCTCGAATTCTTCAATTCCCCGACAGCCCTCATGCAAAAATACTCATCGAAAGATCCCAAACTTATCCTCGCGGTCCCGGCCTCACTGTCGCATGGACCCTCTCGAGCATTGTTTGCAGATTTCGCCGCAATTTCTGACAATGTTGTTCTACTAACCGGTCGCGGCGAGATTGGAACCCTTGGCCGGAAACTGTTCGACATGTGGAACGATGCGCAGAGAGAGGAGACTAAGTGGGATCGAGGAAAGATCGGAAACAATGTCATGTTGGATCAGGTCTTGACCTTGAAGGTATATCAAACTGATCATGGTATGAAGCCAATACTAATACAACAGCTAACAGATGCACACGAAAGTACCTCTTCAAGGCGCTGAGCTAGAGGAATACCTCAAGAAAGAGAAGGCAGCAAAGGAGCAAGAAGCTGCTCGCAAAGCCGCTCAGGAGCGCAGTCAGCGAATTCTCGAAGCCGATGAAGGCGAGAGCGAGAGTGACAGCGACGGTGATGAAGATTCAGACGAGGAGAACGAGGTGGAAAGAGCCCTGGGCGACGACGCCATGGACACAACTGAAGAGAATAATGGTCCTTTGATCGGGTTTGCCGGAGACAAGCCTCGACGGAAAAGTAACAAACGAAGGGATACCGATGGAGCTGAATGGGATGTCGGGTTAGATGATGAGGGCATCAACAAACAGATATTATCCTATGACATTTATCTCAAAGGGAACCAGTCCAAAGCAACGTCCTTCTTCAAGTCTGCCGATGGTGGTCAGACGCAGAGGTTCAGGATGTTCCCCTATATCGAGAAGAGACGTAGGGTGGACGAATACGGTGAAACTGTGGATGTCGGTATGTGGTTGAGGAAAGGGAAGGCTCTAGAGGAGGAAGCAGAAAGCGAGGAAGTCAAGGAGATGAAACGTCGGAAGGCCGAGGAAGAAACGAAGGTTTGTGTACCTCTTTTTTACTCCTATCCACGAATGCTGACTAGACCACATGTCCCCAGCCACAAGAACCACCATCCAAATTCGTCACCAACGAAATAGAAGTGCAGCTGGCTTGTCGACTATTTTTCGTGGACCTCGAGGGTCTTCATGACGGTCGTGCAGTCAAAACGATCGTCCGAGAAGTCAATCCTCGCAAGTTGGTAAGTTCATTCGTACTTGAGATTCGAACGATAGACAGTAACCACGTCCAAACAGATTGTAGTGCATGCTCCCTCACCAGCAACGGATGCATTGCTTGAGAGCGTGACTGCCGTTCGGACGATGACCAAAGATATCTTTGCTCCTACGACGGGTGAGAGTATACAGATCGGACAGCAAACCAATAGTTACTCCATCTCTATACCTGACGAGCTGCTGAATTCTATCAAGATGTCTCGAGTGCGTTATCTGCTATCCTCCATTCTGCATATTGTTATACTGATGGGATGAACTCTCGCGGCCTAGTTCGAGGACAACGAAATCGGCTACGTAACTGGACGTGTGGCCAGCTTAGCGAGCTCCACGATTCCTGTACTCGAACCTGTATCATCGAGTCACTCCTCGCAGAATGCAGCAGGCCGAAAAGCGAGGGGTACGATACTGGGTTCCCGGCCTAGGGCGACGCTGCCTCAGTCAACTATGATCGGCGAACTCAAGCTAACCGCGCTCAAAGCCCGACTTCAGTCAGTGGGAGTGCAAGCGGAACTGATAGGTGAAGGTGTTCTGATATGTGGAGCTGCAGCCAAGAGAGGAGGCTCGATAGACACACTGGAAGATTCCGTCGCTGTTAAGAAGACTGCCAAGGGTCGGGTAGAACTGGAAGGTGCGGTGTCGGACGTGTATTATACGGTGCGGAAAGAGATATATGGCCTCCATGCGCTTATTGCCGCATGATCAGCCTTTTCTACGTTCTTTGACAATCAAGCTGGATTGTGCATGTGATAGGTATACCGAAGTCGACCTGACCATTGGACAAGCTTCGGAGCCCTGGTCTCCTCCGCAGACCTTACACTCACAAGTTCGTGTAAGTCGAAGCCCGTTACACACCTACAGACCTGGGCATACAGTTGCATTAATGCGCATGTAAGTTCATCACTGTGCGCAGCTTACGGTTTGGTTTCGTTCCCATACGCTGCTACTAATATTACAGCATTTCGGTTCCCCTCCGAGCAGTAATTGCCTGTCAGTTCTGTGATGATGCGACAACGTACACGTACAACAGGGATTGACCGGAAACTTTCCGACCCATACTCAGCGCAACAAACTAAGCATAACAGCCAAGTTCGTCTCTTGTTCGCAAGCAAACGCACCAGTAGATATGCATGTGCAATGGCCGGCCTGCACCTACTACCAATAATACTATCACAGCTCCGCCACTCGATTTCTTTACCATCGCGATATCGCAGACTACGCACATTCGCGTTTTGACAATAAGGACCTCGCTGTATTACTACAGTTGGTACAGTACTGTCGAGGTCATATGGTGCACCAGGCTCGCAGCTTTCGTTAGGTCGTAACATTACACAGGGTCGTAAGCATCTGATTTGCCGATGATCAGCATCACCATTGAATATTGATTATTGGCTACTTACTGACTGCCCCCAGGTACAAGTACTGTGTTTTCCGGTTTTCCGGGGTCCAAAGTGCACGGACTTTCTCACCCGCAGCAGGCGCATTCTGGCATATAAGAACGTTGCCGCATTGACTGGTAAGCCGCTACCTCTCTTCGACATGCCATCGCCCAGAGTATCTTTCGTAGCTCGTAGCTTAGCTGCGGTGGTCATCCCGCTGTTGGTCTCCAGTGGCCTTCTTCAGCTTCTAGGTCGGCTTGGTTACAACATCCCTTTTTGGGCATCGGTGGTCATACAAGCTTTAAGCATACCGGCATTCTTCACACTTGGAGTATGGTATCGCCTATGGAGAATAGATCGAAGGGCGAAGCAGGCGGGAGCAATTCTGCCGCCTAGATGGAAAGGTAAATGGATTGGTGACTATGACATATTGGTCAAGTTCCAAGAGTTGCACCGATCCGGATACATTGGCAAGTGCTCTCGAATTCACAGCTCTAGTGGTTGTCTGAACAGCTCGTGCAGCGGACGAAATACCGGAAATGATGGAACAGCTCGGCTGTACAACCTTTCTTTTCCGTGTTCTGTGGGATCATGCAGTCAACACGATGGATCCCAATGTTATCAAGGTATTGAGGACATTAACAGTCGAGAGACTTCTTGCACTTAAACTAATGGCCGCAGACTATTCTCGCTACAGACTTCAACAATTGGGTCAAAGGTGTGTACATCCTGCTCTTGACCCCCTGACAATGTTTCATGCAATCGTCGTAGGGGATTCCTTCAGAGCTGCAATGGACTCCGTATTGGGTAGTGGCGTTTTCAATGCGGATGGTACGCAGGCATCTGTTGCGATATGAGATCGATTTAATGATACTTCTGACCGTATTCAGGTGAATTGTGGAAGTAAGACAATTGTACCCGGAGAGATGACACACTCAAGCTCTAACTTTGACCATAGATTCCATCGCACAATGACCCGGCCTTTCTTCTCTCGGGATAGGATCAGCCATTTCGAATTGTTCGACAGGCATGCGGGTATGAACCTTTCCTGGTATCTAATCTCCAACCGATTGAGATATTACAACCCTCACTGCAGAAACTGCCATCGCGAAAATGAAGGAACGCCTCCACGCAGGAATTTCACTTGACTTCCAAGTATGTTCTTGACGATTACTTTCCTGAATAACTCTGTTGTGACTAAGGACTCAATGTCCACAGGACCTGATATCCAGATTCACCCTTGATTCGGCTTCGGAGTTCCTCTTTGGCTCATGCGTCAATAGTCTCGAAGCCGAACTTCCCTACCCACCGACCATGCATCAAGAAGCCGTGAACAGACCCTTGTCCAAATCTGAAGAGTTCTCTCGGGCTTTCTCTCAGGCTCAAGACCTCATCTCTAACCGCACGCGACTCGGCTGGATTTGGCCCCTGTTTGAGCTTTTCACAGACAAAACTGCGGAGCCGATGAAAGTTGTCAACGACTATCTTGATCCCATCTTGAAACAAGCCCTTGAAAAAGCTAAACGCGACAAAGAGTTGGGTATTGAGAAGAAAGCAGATCAGGATACCGTAGAAGAGGACGAAACGTTGTTGGATCACCTGGTCAAACAAACTACCGGTACAGTTGATCTTCCCATTCGCTCGCGACTTTCCGCTCATATTCCTCTAGATTTATCTATCTTGCATGACGAGGTTTTGAACATCATGATTGCAGGGCGCGATACGACTGCGGGTACACTCACGTACACAATTTACCTGCTCTCGAAGTATCCCCATGTTATGCAGCGCCTGCGGAAGGAAATTATTAACACAGTCGGGCCCACTCGCCGACCCACCTATGACAATGTGAGGTCGATGAAGTACCTGCGGGCCGTCATCAATGGTACGTTGCCGCACAAATCATAGCGCATGAGACAACTTCAATATTGTACAGAAACCCTGAGGCTCTTCCCCGCTGTGTAAGTCCAAGTTTCGTTGCTCAGACATCTGGATTCTAGTGACACTTTTCAGTCCATGGGATGTCCGGTACCCCGTCAAGGACACGACGCTCCCCAATCCGGACCCCAATGGCAAACCTTTCTTTATTCCCGCTGGGGTCAGGCGAGTACTCACGGAATGGATGAAGGCGGGAACTCTCACTGACTGATGCGTGTTTGTTCCCCCGCAGCGTTTCTTACTCGGTTTTCCTCATGCACCGTAGGAAGGACTTATGGGGCCCAGATGGTATTCACCCCGCACCCGTTGTATCGCCTTTCAGTGCTGATCCATGATATGCTTGCTTTCAGCGGAGGAATTCGATCCTGACCGCTGGCTTGATGAGCGTGTCCATAAATACGTGACGCCAAACCCTTTCATCTTCTTACCCTTCAATGCCGGTCCGCGAATTTGCCTGGGTCAACAATTCGCATACAACGAAATGTCGTTCTTCTTGATCCGCTTGTTGCAGAACTTCACCAGTATCACCCACGACATCGAGGCGCAAGATCCGGCGACGAGGACTCCGGAAGAGTGGACCAAATGTCCTGGAAGGAAGGGCATGGACAAAGTGTTCCCGAAATCCCACTTGACACTTTATGTTCACGTACGTCTCATTTACTGCCGATGTTTAAATCATCCGTCTAAACGGTTGGTATCAATCCAGGGAGGATTGTGGGTCAAATTGGAGGAGGCGAAAGCATCTGAGATTCTCTAGCTTGGTGCAGAATAATCGTCTACGTATCTTTGCTGATCTGATTCTAGCATGTAAAATACAATTTGACTCCAGCTCCCAGTGTACAACTATATCATATTACGCTGCCTTTCCGGCATCTTCCTTCAGGCTTACAATGCGATTGAGAATCAACACGTCCCCCTCCCTTCGTCCAGGCTCAACATTGTCAGGCTCGATGAGGCAGCCAAGCTTAGACTCCTTGTCAACAGCGAAGTAAGCCACACGCAACCCCTGGAACCTTATGCACTCCAAACCAACAAGCTGCTCGCTCGTCGCCTTGGGAGTATCATCATCTTCGTGCGCAGGGGTAGTGCTTGTGGCAGCGGTCTCCGCGTTAGCCTTCAAAGCCTTGTCAGTGCGAGCCTTGCTCTCCTTCTTCGCAGCTGAGTATGCTTCTTTCGCTAATGGCCAGAAGCCAACCTCTATCATGGATCCTTTGATGACGTCCAAGCTGTTCGGGTTGATATCGGCTTTGAAGTCGGGTACTGCAGCTGAGGGGTTCTCGCTCTTGAAGAGTTGGTGGAAGATACGCGTCTCATCCACGCGAACGGGGCTACCTGAGGGAGCATGCTCCGCCACCCACTGAATAAAGGCTTTCGGCTTCTTGGTGGCAGCCGGACCTTCGTTCTCCACGCGACAGATCAGCTCGACAACCTCACCCGTCTCCGGGTTGGTCTTGTACGATGTACAGGTGATGGGGTGCGGTGCCTGGAACAGACCAACGGTCTTACCAGGAGCGAGACGGAAGTAGTCTTTCGAGTCTTCAAGCCGGAAGTCGTCGGCATCGATGTAGATTGTCCGCGTGAAAGGTACCTTGGAGGTGCCTAACTCGGGGACCTTCGGGTGCAGCGGCTTCTCGAGCATGAGCAGGTAGTCTTCCGGCAGGTTCTCCAACGTCACTTTCAGCGGGCGGAGCACCATGAGAAGCCGGGAGACTGATCCTTCGAGATATTGTCGGACAGATTGCTCGAAGCGAACTGCCTGGATGTTCGATGCAGCAGTAGATACCCCAAGACTGCTAACGAAGGAAAGGATGGCCCCAGGGGGAACACCACGACGACGCAAAGCAATCAACGTGTACAGCCGAGGATCATCCCAATCTTTGACGTAACCCTCCTTCACAAGCTGAAGGATCTTCCGTTTCGACATAATGGTTCCGGTGACGTTTAACCTGCCGTATTCAGACTGTCTAGGCTTGTACACCTCGAGTGCATCGCAAAGCCATTCGTAGGATTCGCGCGATGCAATGAACTCGGTTGTGCACAGTGAGTGACTGAGGAGGGGGAGTCAGCTCATCAGCGACAGTGGTAAGACGATGCTAGTACGCACGTGATGTTCTCGAAGCTATCGCACAAACAGTGGGTGAAATCATAGGTTGGGTAGATTTTCCACTTGTCGTGCGTTCGATGATGAGGTGCATTGAGTACACGGTATGCGACAAGGTCCCACATCATAGTGTTTCCTGATTCGAGGTCTTGTTTCATTCGAAGAATGGCTTCACCGGGTTTGTAGTGACCGTCGTGCATCTTCTGGAACTCTTCCAATGATTCCGAGATGGGTCGGCTTCGGTGAATGCAAGCTTTACGAGGGCCGCGTTCTTCCCCGCCCCTGTTGGCATGGATCTCCTCCGCTGAAGTTAACCGATAAGACGTCAATCAAGTTGTATGCTATTTTTTAAGCCTACCTGTGCAATGGCAAACATAGCCCTTATCCCTCTTGATCAACTCGATTGCCAATTCATATAGCTTATCGAAGTAGTCACTCGAATAGGTGATCTTCCACGGTTCATAGCCCAACCAGCGGACGGTCTCCAATATACTTTCAAAGTATCTGCCTTCCTCGGCCTCAGGATTGGTATCATCAAACCGCAGATAACACCTTCCCCCATGGTACCCGGCGTATCCGAAGTTGACGAAGATAGCTTTTGAATGGCCTATGTGCAAGTATCCGTTTGGCTCTGGCGGGAAACGTGTGTGAACGAGACCACCAGTAGCCTTGAGGTGCTGTTCTCGGAGGTGTGCGTGGATTTGGGAATTTTCGCCGACTTTGTGAAGACGACCGAGGAACCCTTCCGCGAAGACTGACTTCGGAGTGGAAAGGGCAGGCTCTGCGGGTGCAGATGTGGAAGATTGCTTAGGTGCAGCTTCCTTTTTAGGCTCCTACAAGAATAATTCAGTATCCAGTCCTCGTACATCAACGCACCAGTAGTCACCTTTCCTTTAGGCTTGGCTGATTCTTTGGCACCGAATTTCTCAGTGAATGCAACTTCTACAGCATTCTTGACTTCGAGCGGGCTTGCCCATCGGAGCTCAGAGGTGCTCTTCAATCCACCAATCACTTGACCGAGATTGGCCCATCCTGAGACCGCAGCGGAAGCGATATAGTTTGCTACATGTGTAGCAATTTCGGTGGGCGTAATGTTAAATCCTATACAAATATATGCATCCATTAGATTGACTGAGATAGCTATCGTCCTGGGCACGTACCGACTCCACACTCTTTGTCAAACTCTGCCTGGTCGATCGGAAGAGTGTGTGATTCCAGGTATTTGACCGCGGCTACGAGTCGATTAGACTATGGCACCAAGCAGACTATGCTACCAAGCCCGTACTGCCTACCTGAGACTTGATCTGTGCTCTTTAGCCTTCCGTCAAGGATAGCCGAAACTGCATATCCTCGTTCAGCCTCCGCAAGCTTTGACCCTTGTACGGCCAATGCAGCAAGGAGAACGGCCTGTTTCTCCTCTAGGTTGCGACCCACAAGACCATGTCTTTCGATGATATCCTTGAGTGTTGTCGCGCTCTTTGGGCTCTTCGCTGCCTCTGCAGCTTTTGATTGTGTGAGGCCGATCGACTTGAAGAGTTCGATCAATTCTGCGGTCTCGGCAGACGGTGCTGCTTTAGGGGCCATTCAGACTCGGTATTGAGTGAGGTTCACAAGGTTCACAAGAGAGGTGTAGCTGGGTCCGAGTCGAGAGCAGGTGATTATCGAAGGTGATCTTGACTCGTATCCTATAGGCGGTGCTCGTCTGACTCTTGCAACCTCCCCTCAGAGCACTTCCGTATAGTTTCATTAAGATCGATCCGTATCTTATCTACCAATTCGCCGAAACCATGATTTCATCTTATCTCGGCCAATAAGTGCATACCAGGGCGACCTCCTTGTCACTGGGTAAGTCTGGGAAAATCTGCGATGAAGAATTGGTTAAAGATAT
>JSYW01000987.1:0-10953 GCA_000787475.1 Lentinus polychrous | reverse complement strand
TCATCTTCAACCAATTTCGCGCCAAATCTTGCCATCAGGTAAGCGGGTAGGTGCAACGTCATCGGGACAACGAAGAACGGTAGGCGAACGAGACAAGAGAGAGAGTCTCGCACGAGAATGGAAAGAGTGGCGATACGACTCGGTAGAGAAACTGTTCTGTTGGGATCAAGTGTAGAAGGTAGTGGCAATGAGGACAGGACAGCGTTGGTAAGGTGAGTAGACTGAAGCAACGAATAGTATGTAAGCAAATGTCTCTTGATGGCGTTGAAGTTTGGCGTCAAGTCGGGAGTACAGAACAGGTCGACGAGTCTGAGGGTACCAGTGAGTGGCACGGCAACCAAATCGACAGAGAATACTAACGTCTGACACACGACGACAAAATCGTCCAAGTTGATCTCGTCTTCTGGCCATAGTAAATCTCGAGCCATGCGAGCGGCATACAATGTGTCCCTAATGGTCAGAATTTGTATCAGCAAGCATGAGCATGGTGCACATTGTCACCGACCAATCTGGCGCGTTGATCGTTGTTTCGGTCAATTGCTTCTCGATTTGCGCAGTGAGGCGTTTCACAGCATTACGGGGCGTGCCTTCTGTCCCGGAGAAGAAATCTTCCTTGTACGGGTCCATAGTTATTGGTTTGCCGTAACTGACCAAAGGGTTAGAACAGCAGACAGGATGCATCCCAATATGACTCACTAGACAATGACCTGCATCTCACATTAGGCATGACCTCATGATCATGGAGGATACACTCACTTTGCTACGATATTTGCTCTTGTTCGTGTACACAATGGATACCGGTATGATCTTGACGGGCTCTCCTGAATGATCACGTTCCGTACACCACTTGGTGTACTCAAGAGCAGCCCAGGCCGCACCGTCCTTCACCTGCATAATTTTGGGCTCGGTGTAGCTAGTACCTTCGGGAAACAAGGCTACAGCTTGACCCTGCGATAGCGCTTCGAACGTCCCTTGGAATAAGACGCGACGATCCTTGGACTTTCTGTCTACAGGTATATTTCCCGCCGAAGATAGGATATACTTGGCCACCGGATGAGCCATCAACGAGGCTAGTCATAGGTTAGCCTCGAATTAGAATTGATATGAGCTGCCGTGAGCATACCTTTCGCCCAGTAGTGTAGTATACGCCGGTGGGGGAAGGTCAAGGCTGCACGGTCATGTGTTAGCAAATTACTAAGAGAACATTGCCAATTGCGACGAACATAGAATAGCTGGATCTAGCATCATGTTATGATGCGTTGCGGTCCTGCGTAAGGGAGTCAGCACCTGAATCCATCTATGTTGCAAGCAATGTGTTGTGAATCACGTTCGGCACTCACACTATCAGAGGACCGTCCTTGGGAACACTCTCCTCCCCAATCACCCTTATCTCGGTGAAGAAAGACTGGACGGCCCACCCAGTAACACGACGAATTACACGGTGGATGATCTTGAGGTCATCCATGTGGCGCGACTGATTAGAATGTTGTGTATTTATCGGCGAAAGTCTGATAATGTTTGCGAGTCGTCTCCAGCGTAGATGAGGGAAAAAAGTACAGCTCTTGCACCGGCAGAAAGACCGCTAGTCGTCCTGGTGGCTCGTTGACGGAGAGCTAGGTTGTTGGCAAGCATTAAGCTTGGCAGCGTTCCATAGCCTGGAATGATATCGGCGCCCAGCTAGAGGACCATTTGCTTACATAATTGTATGCGTCCTACAAATCGTGTATTGCTTTGTTTGTAGTTGTCCGACACGTTTCGTTTGTCTCGAGCGTAGCCGTAGCTGCCTTAGCCTATACCACTGTTCTTCAACTTGTCCTCTCTTCCAACTTGTTCATCCTCTGGCTTGGCTTCTTCAATACTGACAAAGACGCGGGTACCACTCCCCTCGGTAAAATTGTGGCGACACGACATGCACACCATCTACGCTCGAATCAATAATGTATCTGCTCTCCTTTCGACATGCCTCATGTGTTTGCTTGGCGCAATCGCACTTTCATCCTATATCTTGACCGCACATCCCAAGGGGACTCTGGATGTTGCCTCTATACAAGTGTAAGCCGACCGCACATGTCCTGGAAGGACCGGGCTCCTCACGATTCTCGATGCAGATTCCCGGGAAACGCGGCGAGATACTCGAGGAAGCAGCAAGAGTTTGCGTTCTTGCACTTCAACATATCGGCTGGTGCGCTCTCCTCTAGAATAATAAACATACATACATCACGAACATGGATGCCCAGACCTCACGCCGTTGTTCCACTGGAATACAAAACAATTATTCCTTTATGTCTCGGCAGAATACACGAATCAACATGGTGTAAGTGTTTTTACCTGCCCTTGCGCTGATCCCGCTCTCTTCTCTCCATGAACATACCCTTCTTGCTATGCTCGAGTGGGGGAGTTCAAGAGATGTGGTGGTGGTGTGTCCGGCCCATTAGGGGACAGTTCCGACGCGAACCCTTACTGCAATTCGACGAAAGTCTCTGTTGCAAACGTGGCGACTGCATCGTCTTGTTGCGTATTGCAGAGAATCACTCTCTTCGGTTCAGCGATAGACTACAGCACCCGTAGTCTCGGGGACACTGTACGTTCTCGACAGAGCTAAAGTCGTCTCAAGTGCCTGCCGCACTAAGTTGATGATTGTGGCTCGACCATACACCCGGTGTTCGGCTTTCTCCCAGTGGTGAATAGTGACGCCTTGTAGTGCAGACAGATAGCACCGAGCTCTATCTCCTCCTTCATAACAATGTTCTACTCAAGTTGAAACTGAAACTATTCATCTCGTTTCTCAGATACACAACGACGTCGTGATATGGGATAGAATTGTACGACGAAAGGAAGACGCCAACGTCACAGTCGCCGGCCGGAACAAGTACGTCTTCAGAGAGATCACCTCCTCATTTAAGTAAGTCCTTGTCGTAACCACGTTCCGTAACGGATTCCATTGCTCTATCCTTTCTTGGGCTTAGCGTTCCCTGCTTTGCCTTTTATTTACCGGGATCTCTGCTTCTCTGCTTGTCGGGATTGACGAAGAGATCCGCCGTTGCTTCTTGTATGGTCTGGCATCGATGCTGCCATTGGTGTGGACCTGCAATATGACACGCGTTCCACGTACGACCTGTCTAAATCCGCACCATGCTTTGCGTCTTCTCCATCCGACTATATCTTGACTTCAGCAAATCATTATGACTTCTCCCGTTCTTCGTTTATATTTCTGCTCTCACATTGATCGATATCTATTGACTCGATTACTCCTTGTTACGCTGCCAATCCCGCATCTTTGTGACACTATTGACACAGGCACCTGGCTCTCCGACCAGGTGGCGCGAGAGTTGGCGCATTCGTTTGCCCTCGGACGCCGTTCTCCAGTCCTTGCATCCTTGTTTATCTTTGGTCTGCGAAATAACTCATCTTACTGACCTCGTGTTTCACTCGATTTTAGGGGGGCTGAACCGGCGCACTATACGCTCAAATACAATGTCATGCCATGGGTAGGGCCGCTCCAATATGGCGAAGCAGCTCGGACGAAAGTGCCAGTGCCGTTTCCCGAGTCTCAAGAGCTCTCATGACCATGAATTCATGTACGCAAATTCAGGTCCTCTTCATTCCTCGCTCCGCCCTGATTCGCATCCTCGTGTAGGATGACGTGTATCTAAATGAACGCGATTCACGCATTTTACTTTATTCATTCACAATTGGAATGTGTGACGCGTTTGGGAAGTTCGAGGATGGGAGCAAGATGGGATTGGTGTATTGGCTAATAAGGTTCTTTCTGTACACTTGCCGTGTTGGACGATTTGGCTCCTGATGGGATATCCTGCCGTAGCCCTCGGGGAAATGATATCTGTGTTGGAATCTTGGGAGTTATGAGCAAAATCATGACGATGATATTTCTATGCAGGTGCACAGTATGTATATTGTGCCTGTAATCGTTTGTCACATCGGTGCCACAGTCATGCGTTGGCAGAAACGGAAGAACAACCGTATCAAATATCATACTCATACCGACAACCGCGGTCGTAAGGCTTGTTGCAGGCGACCCGAAACAACATGGGATCCCACACAGCAACACCCAACGATTTTCGCCAGTCGACCAGATGCCCGAGCGACGTATCGTCAACGATGTGCATGTGCATGCGTCAATCGGATGGATTGTACCTGTATTGCTGGGCCGAGCCATCCAGGTGCTATATCCCAAGTAACCTTGATACCCAGATGAAACAGTTGACGAGAGAAGAAAGGAGCTAACTAGAGATAACTCGGCACCTGATGGGGTACGAATAAGTAAGGTTCACATCGATGGTGAATGTTGCATTGAGATAAATACTGATTTTCTTGATAGGAATTGCTATAGACATGGTATCGTGTCTACTGACCACATGTGCGATTTGTCGACAGGACATTGCTGTGACCGTCGGGTACGACAAGGTCCTTCTGCGGAAAAACCAAAATAGTAACATACAGAGGCAATTGTTTCATGTGGAGGGGCCCGCGCCGAAATCATCTGCTTATTGTTGTCAAATGAGCAAGAACACAAGGGAGATGTACAGGTTGTACGACGTATATCATGAGCTGTACTGACAAGGTTTCCGTGCCAGTAACCGGGATGGATGACCGTAGCATGAGGATGGAAAAATGAGCAGTTTTCCCTCATACCGAGTGTGAAAGCGTCGTCACTGTCCGGCTTTCTAGGCCGTGCGAGCGACGCTTTAAGATATCGCCCCACCCTGTGTCCGATATGGATGGACACTGATGATGTACCGGGAACTTACCGCACAGACATGAGGCAGCAGCCTCAAACATAGTAGTAGTAGCTGTCAGTTGTACCTGCACAACGATGCCGACTGTCTATCGCAGCAGCGCGCTTCTTATACGTCAGCCTTCTCATCGACCATCCGGGTTGTCCGAGACAGACCGAGCCATGAGGCTTGTCTTCGACAATCTTGCGTCTGTTAGAAAGGATGTGCCGGTGTGCCGGTGTATAAACACCTCTAATGGAGCGTCCAACTGACAAAATAGCGATTAGCACTGGCGAAGAGACAATTCAAGAATGGAAATAGATCAGCTGCGAACCCGGCGCGAAGAGTGTACAAGGTTTGACTGCAGATTGCAACGTGTTGGAAGGATCCTCTGTCATGTGTGTCAGAACGTTGAACATGAGCCGAAACGTTCTGTTATGTTAGATGAACAAACACTTTCCACCTGACATCGCAGCACCGAGTCCTTGTTAAGCATACACAGAGTTGAGCAGTGGAACGCACCATCGTGCCAAAGAAGCAAGCTGCAGACGCGGTTGAGACGCGGTATTCCCGACGTCGACATCGAAGAAATCTCAGCGACGCCCGTGAGACACAGGATTGCCTGATTTGCATGCGCGTAGAGTTTTTCGGAGGTCCAACCCTAAACAGGATCATGATGCAAGGCTATGCAATATGGCAAATGACTGAAAGAGAAGCAAACCTCCTACGTTACCGGTCTTCTCCAAGCCTGCTACATCAAGAGAACTCACAGTCCATAACTGACGACACCATATGGCCGCATCTTGCCTACCTTCGCAGCGCCGGGCAATTTTCCAGGCAGTCCAAAGGATTGGGGCGAACCTTCAGAATTTGTAAATTACCGATGAACAGTGTAGGAATCAGAAAGATGCATACCGAGCTGAGAACTGCGCTTTGAGCTGTTCCTGGACATCGGGTTAATCACTCGCTGTACGACTTACAAGATGACGACCATTGGACGGCGGGTCCCGCGAAATGAAATTCGTTGATTTCGCTGAGATTAAGCGGCTGAGAAAGTACATGTTATTCTTGCGAATAAAGTGGGTGTCGGTTCGGTCTCAGGCCAAATGTAACGCGCGTTTCATGGCGTGCCTTTTTCCTGGCTGACTACGGACGCTTCTAATGGGACCGACGACTTCCTGCGACGCTACGCAGGTAAGAGCTATTCACCGTACCTATCAAAAAGCGTCCTTCCGCAGTCTAGAGGTTGAATCTTGCATAACAGCGAAGTGAACTGCACGAGGGTCTTCTATCATGTTGCGGATGGAGCTGAAATTGGATTAGAAGGCTCAGTCAGCTGTGCGAAGAAGAACTGACCCGAGCGATTGTCAGAAGAAACACTTGCCAGTAGTAATGTATTCGGACATAGATCCAGCTAGGCCTATCGTCTGAATTCATGGACCTTGACGTGGATGTCTGGGACGCGAACAGCCCCTGAGATGATGAGCATGAGCACTGGAGTTGAGGAATGGCCGGCACAATCGGTCTTCGCATGAGAGGTTCACTGAAAATGAATCGACGACAGGGGACGCCCCGTAATTCCGGGGTATCTAAGGAGCTCCATGCTTAATGAGCACACTATCCTCGCAGACACAGACGTACCATATGGTCTTGGCTAACATACCATAGTCATTAACGTGCATGGGGGACAGCAATAGGCTCTCCAATTCCCGTTCATTTTGGGAGCGATTCAAATCTGGGGGGAACTTCCATGTTCTGGATCATGCAATTGGGGATATCATTTTGTCTTGCTAACCCACGAAATAAGGCGGCAATATGGAGCTATGAATGCAGCTGGCAGTTCGGTATCCTCTTGGGGTGAGATCAAGCCCGACATACAGCCGGAGGGCCGGAGGCTTGAGACCGAATACCCGGTACAGTCTGCGCCAAAGACGTCCACCTAACGGCACCCCATTGTTGCAATATCTGAAGCCGCATCTGTAAGAACACAATTTCTTGGGAGGACGTCGGATACAGTTGTTATGCTTACATGTGCTCGCTGGTGCTGCCCTGTTGCCTGCATGGGCAAATTAGGAAGACCAAAATACATGAACGAAAACAAGGCACGCACCTGGGGATCATGGGCAATCTACGAGCCTTGTCGGCGGCATTACCAGACGTGATGAAGATTACCCGCCAGATAGGCATCCAATCCTATAATAAGAATAGAGCTGGGGTTATGGCGACAGCTGCACTGTTGTGCGAAGCCATGAACACAACGAGCTTCCAATTGTTTGATTTATTGAAAAAGCGAGGAGACAAGGCCGAAACGGAATGGGTTTCGGGCAGTGCTGAAGCACGCAGATGGATATCAAAGCCAGCGCTGCTGATGTGCTATCGCGCAACTTCCCATGCTGTATAATGTCCAACAACTTCGTTAATTCGGAGGTCATTTTGCCAGCCCCCTAACCGAAAATTCGTCATGAGCTAGTCGCAGGCTAGTACGTTCGGCCGTGGGCCGACACCCCCAGGCGCGTCGTGAAATGAACATTCTCACCATATTGGTCAGGACGAGACGAGACAATGCGGGATAACGAGGCCACTGGTCATAAGTTCGGGGCAATCCTGGCATCTGGGATCAAACAAGCGACCTCCATGCTTTTCGTGACACGTGTATGGAGTGCTCTACTAAGTGATATCCGATTGACATGAGAAGTCCATCTTCGGACAGTTCTGTAGGTCGCAGATCAGCAAGATTAGGTTGTTAAAGTATGGAATTGCGGCCCCCCACCACTCTGGAAAGCCGAGGAAGAGCAAAGCCGTTCGCTGGCGAACCTCGGTCTTTCGTGAGATTTCTGGGTTCCTTCTGAACTGGTAGATGTGTTGTACATATTTGTACACATCCTTCCGGGTGCCTGTAACCGAAGCAGGCTTGTCACAAGGGCTGAGGAGGGCGGCATGATTCTCCATGGATCGTTGTCCTGGAAAGGTTATTTTCTTGTTCAAGAGTCGCTGCGCGTCGTCATGCCCATGCTCCGATGCTATCAAGGGAGCATCGCATGCTAATATCGCGGCTAGGAGATGGATAGCGATTCGGATGTCGGGGCTATGGGGACAAGTTCGGAGCGAATTTGAAGTGGGGAGACGTTCCTCGCCAGTGCGATGTAGCAATCAAGGTTTAGTCTCAGTTTTAGATTGAGATATCGCAAGCAGGAAGTAGCCAGATGATTGCTTCGCATCAGATGATTGGCGTGCGAGTGTGATACAAACTAAAAAAATTCATACAAAGCTCGGGCAGCGCCCGGAGCAGGCACCGCAACCCTTATTACTTGCATTCTCGGTCACGCACCGTTCTGTCGAGACAGAAGATAAGTTGGGGTATAAATGGCGGCGTCGTAACCATACCTCTTTCGCCGTTTTTGTCCCTGCGTATTTCATCCTCCTCTCGCCTCGCCGGAGCCTTTCTCGCACCTGATCACTTCAACCTACTCGCTTAGCCTGCCCGCTTTGGATTTGCTTCCGCGACGAACACGATGCCCTCGCATTTGCCTCCGTCTCCCCGCGCCTCGATACCACCGTACGCAGGTCCTGACCCACCCGGTCGTCTCTCGCAATTTGATGGGTCATACTCCCATCAACAACACTTCAATGCATCCCAAGCACCCCATCTTGCGTATTCCTACCTTCCCGAGCACCATTCGAGCCATCGCGGAAGCTCGGACGTCTCGGGTTCAGCAGGATATTCACTTAGCGCCCAAGAAGCCTATACGGATGTAAGCCAGGTATGGTAACCTTCAACCACGACGTAGTTCAGAAACTGACCCTTCGTGTCGCTCTCGTTCTCAAGAGCGCAGGCTACAGTGCAACCGGACAGGTCTATGGCGACAATACTGCACACGCTGAGCACGCAGCTTGGGCACAAGCAAGCCGTCCATATGTTTTTCCTCTCCAAACTAACCCTGACGCCTGGGAATCACGGGAGCCTCTGGAGGAAGACGACCGCGAAGCTGCCCAGGTGACTCAGTATTCCAGCGCGCAGGAAATGCAGCCATACCACTTGCGGCTTTACCAGGACGCCGATGAGCTATCACCCTTGTCTGATGCTTCCGGGCGCAACCTAGACATATACAACCATGCTCAGACCCAGGGCCATGTGGATCAACGACAATGCTACCTACAACCTAGTTATCTCATCCCCACGGGTACATATTCCCCTCAAGACTCCTCCAACATATCCACGCTTGAGCCATATGCGAACGACCTTTCACACTGCAATCAACCCGCTATTAGGGGGATTACGCATAACAGACGCAGCCCCGGTGAGGTGCAATCCCTCCCTGTGCAACTGCACACAGGTTTTTATACAGTATGTATCTCGATCTGTCAATGACTGTCTACTGACTTGCACTGCTTCTTGCTCAGAAGCCTTCTCCCGCTGGGAGTAGCGACAGCGGATATGATGGATCCGTTTATACGCCTCCTGGGCCCACGCATCCTGGTGTTGACGAATCCACCGGTCAGCCGTTATACCAGCAGACTTACTACCATGCCCAGCAGCACATACGCTCCCAATCACCTATGGGTCATCTCCCGTATCCCGAGGATATGAAACAGGGTACGTGCATATGACATATGATCCTGCGCAACATTGACAAATTTTGCAGGGATGGGACAAGTCCAACCCAATCACTGCGTGACGCAACGTGGTGATGAATGGGACGGGTACCAACAATCATCGTCTACCGCTCTGTATTCACAGTATCAGCATCAACAGCCAGTGTACGGGAGCCGATACGATGCGGGTCTTGCGATACAAGTACCTTCGCAATTCTCGTCATCGTCTCATCATCCCTATGCCTCTCTGCCCGACGTAGAACACCCCCGATCCCGCCCATCGGCGCCCGTGCGTACGAGAAGCCCTCCATCGGTAGAAGATCCGCCAAAGAAACCTCTTACTCTGGCCTGTCTGTTCTGTCGCAAACGCAAGATTGCCTGTGGGAGCCCACCACCGGGTAAGAAGGACCGAACCTGCAAGTAAGTTGAGCGTTTCAGTCTCTGCATCATTGCTCTCTATCACGTTTCGACGAAGGACCCTATCTGATTGACATTCTGTACAGTCAATGCGCTCGGCGCAGCCTCGTTTGCGTGTACCCTACTATTTCGCGGAGGGGAATGCGTCCTCGGACAGGGCCTGATAATGGATCTTCAGAGGGCGTATTCCATATGGAGGGTCCCGCTGCTATTCCCTCCCGCTAATTCGGTCTCGGCGACAACTCTGCATCTCGATTTCACATTGCTGTCAACGTTATTTTTTCCTTGTTCTTCCCAGTTATCGTTCTCGACGGCCGCGCCGCAGAGACATGCATCACCGCACTTTCAATTGTTATTGTACTTATCAGACTCACCTAGTCTCTAATCTCCTCGTATCTCGCAACATCTATGCATTGTATATCACATTATTCTGCTATTGTACATAGTATTGTTTCACGCTCACTGATGCACCCAGTACCTTAATATCAAACCGTTGTAGTACTCCAGGCTTCCTGATTACTGTACGCGCAATTAGCCCTCCATGTGCTATCACCATGAGTCACTTGTTCATGCCTAATGCCTAGCACTGCCAGCGACTGCGGTACCAAGCGCGTTTTTGGCCCAAGCTGCTCCAACCTAGCGGTCGCATAGCATCATCTTTGGGTCCAATTACGCCACGTCCGGCATGCACATGTGTTGATTAGTGCGTGTAGGTGGACAATTAGTGGCTCCTGGGGTCCCTGAATCTTAGCTCCTCGAAGGGGGTTGTTCGTGCTCGTAACCCTGTGTATCATGTCGTAAAGCCTCTGCTTACACCATTGGCATGATATGGCCGAACCGGAATCGTCTGGCGATCACTGGCGTATGCCTGCCATTGTCTGGTTCCATGCGTGGCTGGCTACTAAGCCTCGCCAAACGGCGAGAGCTTGTTTTGGTTTTATCAGCCATATTTTACCTGTAAGCTTTAAGCGTTGGCTCTGATCATGGTTGGGCCGGGGCCGAGATCCGCGACCAATCGTGACAATCATCTCGTTGCGTATGCGTGCCAGAGCGTGCCAGTGACTCATGCTCATTTATCCGGACCGCCACAACACCCGTTGTCATTTGAGCCTGCCGTGCATGCCTTGCTTCGTGCAGAATGGACCTAGAGCAACGTCAGGGAATGACCAACTCGACACTGGTATGTGCTGTACGTGAAGAACAGCGT
>JSYW01000985.1:0-23233 GCA_000787475.1 Lentinus polychrous | reverse complement strand
TCACTTTTCTTTCCTCTCCATCTCTCTGTTCTCTCTCTGTTTTGTTCTTGCTCTTTTATCATATGATCGCGCGCATAGTCTGTACGTGTGCCCGCTGTTTCCTAAGCTCGTACCCTAACGAATTCCCTCCTGTTACCCCCTACCTTCGATCCGCGCCTTATTTACGTACAACACCAGTCGTCAAATCAATATCTGTCGTCTCTGCGCTCTCTCTCTGCCTCTGCTATGACTCTCCTCGGAGTCTCCTCTCTCATCATCCTCTCGTGCATGATAACCCCGTTACCCCCCTTGTTGCAATTGTAGATGTAGTTATATCTGGTTTGGCTCGTTCGTACGTACTACGTACCGTACCGGCTCTGGACTGTTCCTTGCTGGTCGTAGTTAGTATCTACTCTCAATGAACATGACTTCGTTCTCTCATGTTATGTGTCGTAGTGCGTTTTGATGCTCGCTATGGATTAGAATGCCATATACGCATGCGATTCACTCGGAGAAGCCCTGTGTAGTTCATTACGAGTTCATATCCGAGTACTCCGACTCGGAGCAGAACGTCGCTTTAGCTTGACGTACGGCGTATTTTCATATAACATACGAATCGCCAAGCATATCCCTGACTGGACAGTCGAATGCCAACAACGTAGCGCCAAAGCGATTTTACGGGTACCCACTGGTACAAAAACGTTTTGACGTACGAAGGCTAAAGTTAATTTGTGGAAATCCACTCAACTGAATTGTGAGCCGACTCGTGGACCGGAGATCATGAAAGAAGAACCTCCGGCTTCGAGGGATCAGCAGTGTTCGTTGTTCGGGCTTGGCGATTGACGAGTCTAGACCTTGTTTTCTCTGACGTCCCGATGAGCAGTTGAGGTTGTTTACGTTTGTTAGGCTACAGCCTCTGATCCTAACAGGGACAAACACCATTGCGAACCTAGATCGGTCGCTTGGGCACGAATCGAAACGGTATTCACGAATTGCTGCGCTATAAGCACCAAGTGGGCAGTGGCCAACGGGTCTGTTACTTACTGACTTTTCACCAGGATTGTCGCGGCTATGTCTTCCAACTTGGATGTATGTATCTTTGTTCGAGTCACTCATCTATGTGGGGAGTTGACGCTATTCTTCCATCTGTAGCGCGCGATTGATCTGGTACAGAAGGCCATTACCGAGGACCAGAAACAGAACTATGCCGAGGCGTACAAGCTATATCAGAATGCGCTAGACTATTTCATGCTTGCTCTCAAATGTATGCTTCACCCCTCTCATCTCGAACGAGAACGCGGGTAACAACCCCGAGTTAATTACCAGGGGAGAGGAACGCGAAATCGAAAGAGCTCATTCGTCAAAAGATCGAAGAGTATCTGAACCGCGCCGAAGTTCTCAAAGACCATATCCAAGGCGCTGAGCAGAGCAAAGCAAAGCGGGCAGTTGGTATCAGTGGTGGGACTAACGGGAGTGGAGTCAAGTGCGTACGGTTTCATTGTAGCATCTGGCAGCTATGACATTGACTACTGATCACATATCACTGTCTACTAGGAAAACCGATGACGACGACCAAGATCCTGAAACGAAGAAACTGCGAGCAGGTCTCGCGAGCGCTATCATAGCGGATAAGCCAAACGTGAAATGGGACGACGTCGCAGGTCTCGAAGCTGCAAAGGATGCGCTCAAGGAAGCAGTCATTCTACCTATCAAGTTCCCCCATCTCTTCACGGGAAAACGGACACCTTGGAAAGGTATCTTGCTCTATGGGCCGCCGGGGACGGGTAAATCATACCTCGCAAAGGCAGTGGCGACAGAAGCCAAAGGGACGTTCTTCAGTGTCAGTTCTAGTGACCTAGTCAGCAAGTGGCAGGGTGATTCAGAGAGGTAAACGGCTTGTCAGTATTCTTTGGGTTGTCTTTATATGACTGATTGGCAGACACGGTTGATTTAGGTTGGTCAAGCAGTTGTTCCAGATGGCGAGGGAAAACAAGCCTGCGATCATCTTCATTGATGAGGTGGATTCGTTAGCTGGGACGAGGAACGAGTCTGAGTCTGAGGGCTCGAGGCGAATTAAGACGGAGTTCCTAGTGCAGATGAATGGTGTAGGGCATGATGATACTGGTGTGCTCGTCATTGGTGCGACGAACATTCCTTGGCAGCTTGATAATGCTATCAAGCGAAGGTCAGTACAGTCTCGTGGTACCGTGGTGATTGCTGAGGAGATCGCCATAGATTCGAGAAGAGGATATACATTCCTCTTCCTGGACTAGAGGCACGCCGGCGAATGTTCCAATTGCATGTAGGCGATACACCATGTCATCTTTCCCCACAAGATTACCGAACACTGGCGGAGAAGACAGAGGGGTGCGTTATCCTTCCTGACCATCCTTAGTTTCTCGGCTCATCTGCTGCTTCGTTAGCTATTCCGGCTCAGATATCTCCATCGTCGTGAAAGACGCACTAATGCAACCGGTCCGCAAAGTCGTCTCCGCGACCCATTTCAAACCAGTCGTTGGCGACGATGGTAAGACCCGATGGACACCATGCTCGCCCGGCGATCCTGAAGCCGTAGAAAAGTCATGGACGGATCTCGAAGCAGACGAATTGCTTGAACCACCGCTGCGTCTTTCCGATTTCTTGAAATCGTTAGATAACACAAGGCCGACGGTGACAGCTGAGGATATCAAGAGACATGATCAGTGGACAATGGAGTCAGGTCAGGACTCCTAGCGGACCCTTTTTTCAGGCTTGCGATTTTGGTGCTGACGATAGTAATTTACGTGTAGGAAACGAAGGGTCATGAGTGTACCTTGTGATCAATGTACTTTTACTCAGAGTTGGGACTTTTCTTCGTCATGCCAGAAATACGATGTCGAGGGTGCTGTACAGTCTTATAGACTCCGTCCTCTTAATTGGATACCTGTGATCACTACTGAGTGTGTCTATCCGACACCAGTGTGGGATTGTGCTACAGGGTGAGTGGTCGCAGTTTCAACAGATAGTGTGAATAGTGTCACTCATGCCAAAGCTCCAATATTTCCACCACACGCAGTGTGATCCAATATACAACGACGTAGAAAGTGCGATAGGATTTGAGACGACCATAGGTTACTCATACCTGGGACCCGCGCACACCTATCCCATCAGCCTGGTCCAAAGTCCAGGCCTAGTGTGTCCTAGTTCTGTTACCACCCTGTCCAACCTTGTAACCTGGTGGATATTGTCTGCAATCTCCGCCCTCAAGCCAGCCACATCCCTCTCCACTTCCTCAGTATCTTCTCTGACACTCGCAATGTCCCCTCGTATATTACTGACTTGTTTCTCCAGCCTCTGACCACGAGCTTCGGCGGATCCTGCTACCTTCTGGACACCATCAATTCTTGTCTGGAGATTGCTGAGCTCCGTCGTCGTCTGGTTAGCTCTGGCCGTCGCCTCTGCGACCTGGGCTGCGGAAGCGGTCTTGACCCGCCGGATTTCCTCGTCTGCCCTCGATACCCGTTCGACAATGCTCTCGATGTCGCCTCGAAGCCCGCTCTGGGTAATAGCAGCATCCTCGAACTGTGATTTGACCTGGGCTTGATGTGTCCCAACCCTTTCCTGCAAGCTATCAAGCTTGGATTCCACACCGTCCGTCTTTCCCTCCACTTGAGACACAGTCTTCTGCAGCCTGCCCAGTTCTCCTTTGACCATTTCCCTGGTGCTGCCGGTGACTCCCTCCAAGAGTTGCTGGACTTCTACCCTGTCCACCTTCGTGGCCAGTTTCTGCAAGAGGCTGGTGATGATAGAGCGAAGACCAGAGGCTTCGTCCTGAATTTGTGCCAGTGCAGTCTCCAATGTCTGTACCCGTTTCTCCACTGTGCATATCTTCTTCACCTCCAGGGATACCTTCTGGCTCGCTCCCTGGAGGCGGGACACCTCGCCTTGGATGGCGGGAATATCTCCGAGGGTCTTGTCTACCTCTCCCAACTTCTTCTCGACGGAGGTCATATTGGCATGAAGCTTGTGCAGTTCAGCCATGATCTCCTCGTTTTTCTTGCCTCCGACAGGTGAGCTAATGGCATCCGCGTAGCTCTCGAGTGTCGACTGGATCTTCGAAATCTCCTGCTCGAAATCACCCATCTTCGCTGCGAAGCTGCTGTTGGAGCGCAAGCTGTTCTGGAGCTCCGTCGTTTGTTTTTCGATATCCTTCATGCGGTTTCTGATGCCATCGATGAGACTCGTGTTTGCCCGTGATCCTTCCATGGTTTTGGTTTTCTTCTCTACCGTGTCCAACTTGTCCCTTATCTTGTTCAGATCTTGCCTGACCTTTGCTGCAGCAAAGCTACCGTCTCCGTCTTCAGCCTTCTTGATACAGATTTTGCCCGAGGATGCTTTGGAGATACTGTACGAGGTGATCTATGGGTGTCTGGTTAGTCACCTTCGCTTTCTGGACACAAGTGAACATTCACATACGCTGTCCAGGTCGTCTAATGTCACCTTCCAAGGTATGCCTCTGTCAGTGCACACCTCGTGGATACTGTCATCCCGTTTCAATTGCCTCTTGTCTGGACGAATATGAGGTGTGCCGTGTGCTCCCGCAATAATCCGCGACTCACTGGTAAATCCCGTGCCATACCATGCGCTTAACTCGAGGGATCCTTTCGCTCGAATACAACTGCCGTTCCTGTCGAACAGTACTCGTCAGAGATTGCCGCCGTCCACCTCGGCGCATACAAATAAATGTACTAACTTGATCGGGTTGAACAAGACGATTGGCAAGAACGTCGGCTCCCACTCGTAGGACCTCACAAGGACTGTACCTGTAAAAGGTGTGAGTGGAATCCCCCCTTCTACAACTGATTTGCTCTTACTGAGTGCGAAAGCTTCGCATTTCTGCGTGTCGTTGTATCCTAGGATACTCATCGGTTGATCAAAAGCAGTCATTGACGCTTTGCTCCAATGCGGCATCCGGCCACCAGGAGCGGTGAAAGCTGAAAGGTGACCTAGCTGTTTTCACTCAGTATAGTCTGATTCAGAGTAGTAGCAACTGTCTCTCACTGGGACGACGCGACCCTCCCTCGGCTCAATACATCGATTGCTTTGTTTCTGTACCGTGCAAAACGCAAGCCTGCACGCCATGTGAGTGTTCCATTTACCCCGTCAACGAAAAATAGACTTACTGGCCACTATATTCCAAATCGCGAACAAGGTCTGTCCCCACTGCCCGTTACTCAAGTAATCATCTCGATGCGCGCGAATACAAACCTGAACGGAGGTTGAAAACCTAGTGAGATATCAATATCTTGTGAATATTCCTTCAGACTAGTTCACTCACATTCCAGACGACAGGATGCAAAGTCTCGAATGATTCATATTTGTCTTCAACTTCTGTCGGTTGGAGAGTGAAGAGGATCTATCATATTAATGAATGAATAGGTCAGATCGCCGTTTGAATCCATGACTCACCTGCATATCCGTTTCTCGCAGCGACTGGCTACATGAATCGTCGGCGACAGAGAACACCAAACGTTTGGCTGGCATGTTTCAGCTACCGTCTGAGACGAGTATAGACGAGGCTTGGGCAAAACGCGTCCACGACGACGTAGCATATTGCTGTTCAGCGGTGCAATTTATGGATTCCCGAATTGTGACTGCCTGGTAACAGCCCATCGCCTATTCCTTGGATGAGATTCTCTATGCCCTATACCCATTCAGTCTACGCCTGGCGTCTCTAGCGATGTGCGCTACCCAAGTGACTTGCAAAGGTTTGAACGCGCGCTGGTTAAACTCAGTGCGTACGCAGGCGATTCGTTCCCGCGCTTCTACAAAGTCCACTGGCAGACCAGCTTGACACAGGTACATCCTTGGCGTCATGAATCAATCCAGGTGGTAAATGCATTGCGCGCATCGACGATGCACGGAGAACCAAATCTTGCCTGTATCTTTGTCACCCCAGAACCGGAGCCAAGGAGAAGAGACTGGTGCGCACCAATAGCTTGGGGGCAGGCATTGCAACGGTTCCTTTCTCATAGTTTACCCAACAGGCCGATGAACGGAGCTGATGAACCTGATGTAGCAGTCGTCTGCAATGTGCCATCGAAGACCTCGAAGCATCCTATGTTCGCCGTTAGGGTCAATTTTACCTTGCGGGGTTCATACCCGCATGTATCTGCTCATTCGACGCCCGGAGTGTACTCAACCGGGCTCGAGCTGTCAGCATGCTAGCCTGAACTGCAAGTCCGAAGATGTGTTGGGAACAGCTTTGCATGCTGCACTAATCTGCACATTATGTACAACAAATCCTGTATTGAACCACAGCGCCATCGATACGACCTCTTCCAATCCTTCTGTCATAGTTCAAACGCCGTGATTCTTCTGTGAAGAGTACGCGATCGTTCATATTCTGTATCACAATTCGCATGCTCTCTCATGGTCGGGTTCACAGGTCCGGCCGAACGAATCATCTTCCAAGCCAACGGTCATTCTCCCTCCACTGAATTGGTATCGATACACACGATCCACGATGTTACAATGAGCACTTTTGACGCTGATTCGGTGGCTGAATTATGCAGGTTTGGCTTCATCTCGGTGCCACCGATTCTCATCGACAGGAGTCTTAGACTCGGAAGTGAACAGACGATCTGTGTTGTCACGTGTTTGTTGACATACCATGCACATCCTGCACGACTGGGAGGTCTGAAGAGCCTGAAGCCTTGCGCGAAGGTATCCATCGCCCTCATTCATACGATCGACACAAACATCCACTTGCTTCGATCCTCGATCCTGCCTGGTGCGAGGCCGAGTTCAATGCCTCTGCTCACCGAAGAACCCCCGATATACATACAACACGCAGTCCATCGACCGGCGTGGACTTGCTTGTGAATCCATGATTTGTACACGAGTGTTCTGAGGGTTCAGAAGGTACTGTTTCCTGAGTCTAGGCACATGGTTGTTGATGAGGGAATATTTGCACGTGCTTAAATATAAACAGCGAGCTAGCTCGCTGTCGCAGCGTTGGTATACGCATACCGACCCCGTTCTCATCCGGTTCTCGAGAAATCGTTATGAGTCTATCCCACAGTATGATCGTATTCACATCAAGGGAGCCGGGCGATTCGGCGGCTCCTTCCAAACTACTTCTTGACAATGTTGCGGTGAGTTTCTCTGCTTCAAACGATTGATCACACGGTAATTCTGCAAATAAGATTGCTATAACAGTTACAACATCTCGAGGTGAACAGGACACGATCGCTACCCCTGTAGTGTGGAAAGTAAGATCAATTCATGACATGCCAACATTGGAACGGACTCACTGAAAGTTCATCCAGGTCCTCAAATTCGGCGCAAATGGTAGGATATGGGAATGTATTGACTCATTATGGGATGTAACAACACCTTTGTCCTTGAACAGACGCTAAACAAGAGAAGATACTGTTGAATATCACGTAAGGGTGCTGCGTATATTTCGTTTTTCTGCCGGGAGCTCATGCCTGCGATCAGGAGACGTATTGCCAATGTTGCGATTGAGCCTTTCTTCCACCCTGGCACGCAAGACACAGCGCGCCTAGTCGTACCTTCCGACAGCGGTGCAGGACTGGGGGTCAGTATTGTCGATGTCCTATCGGGAGCAATCAGGATTTGGAGTCAGGCTAACGTCTTGGTGAATACCATAGCCCAATCAAACCATCGTATTCTCTGGCGGAAGATGGGCATCTTCCTCACTTTTCGGTGCTCCTTCAGAAGCATCCTTCGCCATCAATGAGGACCCTGAGCCGGTTACGTTCAGCATCGGTGGGTGTCTGTGGAATTGGAGGGAAGCGCCGCGCTACTAACCACGACATTAGGCACACGGATGAATGGCCGCTTCGAACCTATGGTGATATTGCCTTCGTTAGGGTAATTCCGACCTTCGCAACCTATGATTAGGTTTACTGATATTATCTGGCATGTCAAGGGAGAAGGAGGGCGTCCTTTTTCCGTACCCTTATACTCTCAAGGCCTATCTAGTCCCGCAATCATCCTGCGTTGGTATGCCGCCTCCCAAACGCACGTTCGGTCATAAATGACGTTTGCAAATACAGCGGGACAGGTTCTACCACATGCTGGGATTCAAATATCGTTTGATGGCGAACCCTCGCTGGATATACGGGAGCTCACCGCCGTAAGTTGGTCTAGTCACTGACTCGGAGAATGCAGCTCAAGGTTCACATGCATGTCTGCCAGGATGTGGCGTATCGCTTGTACACTGGCACAGATGGTCGGCCCGTCCTCGAGAGAGCCTCCCCACGCCGGCTGGTTCGTCCTTGTAGCTTCTTGAGTTCTTGACACGAACTGATCGGCACTTCAGAGAATCGAACCCCCTTCGCTGGCCATGCCTATACACGCCGAGTTCACGGAAGCATTGGAAACGCCCCCCTCTTCTGCAGTCTCCTTCACTCTTCCTGCTTCTTTGACCATCGGTTCGCCGATATTCCTCCAGCCGTTATACACACCCCCTCAAACGCCAGAATACCCGATCCCTTCGGGGTTGCCGTCACAATTAGGAACCCCCGAGTTCCAGAGCCCATTGCAGACACCCACCGATGAGGTCCTAGTTTATGAGTAGTGTCAGGAATATGAACGATGTGCTTATGCCAGATCCATATTATTACACGTTGCATTTCCGTTCTCTCACTCCTGGTTATCGGTATTGAACGTTCAACTCTATAACTGAAATATAGATATCGATCTTACACTTTCGATGTTTGACGTGAACTCCATGCATTTGCATTACATGCCTGATATTTTCTAAGGGTATTGCAGAATAAGTGACTTTACCGGGCTCAACTTCTCGACCTACTCCGTGGCATGCGCCACGGATGGCTCGAATAACGGTGATAAGTCAGACTTGCTATGTATACACGGCTATCAACCACACAGTAGCAAACTCGGAGCAGGTACAGATACATTCGCCACTCAGTGGTATAAGGAAACCTCATCCAACAGTAGTATGCAGAGAATTCGCGAGTAAAGAGCTTCACTCCAAGGCAAGTCGCCCGGAAGGCTCAGAGCTAAGAAGGAAAGCGTGACCCTGCGTAGAAGGTAATGCTCGAGTTAGCAAAGCAATCGGGACGAATGTGGGGAGATAGCGTACGTCTTCAAGGGAATTGAGGTCAAGAGGCAGAGGGCTACCGTCGTACTTCCTGAAAATGTACGAGTTGCTGTCGGTCTGAGATAGGAGTTGACCCTCTGAATGTATATTATTAGAGATCGCTACAAAGCAATGAACGGTATAACCATACCTTTGTAACCAGTCACGGTGTAGGCTTGTAAGTAGGTAGCCGGCTCAACGGCAATCGCACCACCGCTCCTGAAGTACTTCGTGAGTACAATGCACCGCATAGAAGGCAATAACATACGGAGTGGGCGGGAAGCGAACAAAGGACTCGAAGTTGTCCTCCTCATCTACAGCGCCTGCATTGAGATATGTCAGATTAGTTCACTTGTACGTTGGCCGTGAGAATCTACCGAGGGTGAAGGTTTGAGGAATGGCAGTCTCGTTGCGGGCCATCACATATCCTCTTTTTCCCTGAGCAGAACCCCAAATGGCACCACCTCCCTGAATTTTCAGGACACCCGAGTTGCCAGGCTGACCGCGAGTTCAGCCAAAATCACTCTAACAGAGCCCGATGAACTCACAGAGACATGGGTGTTTGATTCAAAACGTCCGATGACAGCGAAGGCGGGGCTAACGATTTGGTGAGCTTTGAGCAGCATATTCAAAGGAATAGGTCTACACTCACTCTGCATGCCACGTAATAGTGTATTGCAGATCGTCTAGAGGGAGATATTATCAGCGAGAAGCCTACTGCAATATGCAATATGCTAACTCCGTGGTGAAAAATCGAGAACCTGCGGACAGAGGAATGGTTTAAGTTCCGTATGATATGACCGTCTAAAAAACCACAGTACCTTCCAGGCAATAGGAGTTTGATTGATGAAGAGGTCCTTCTGGCTGCTCTTGGGAGTCACGGTAAGCACGATCTGGGGACACAGCAATCAGTTTCGCGCCTTGGCAGAAGTAAGATATTGTCAATACCTGCGTGTTGTGCTTCAGGACCTTGCGGGCCTCCGCGGTTGATGTGTAGATAGTGAACGATTTCTGACTGGTGGCCATTGGAGTCGCGTCGGATAGTGGTGCAGTATTGGGAGTAGCAGGTTGCCTTGAAACTTCAGCTTTGTCCTCTTATTTAAGTGCTACAGTCCGAAGCAGAAGCATCAGCAGGTTTGATTCATCTTCGTCGTAAAGAACGGATTCATCGGCAACATCCTATCGATGGTGTATACTTTTGCAGGCCGCACAAAAAGGTAATGTGCTTGGTTCCTGCCGAGAAGGTGGCCTTGCAGAACGAGCAGTAGCAGCCTATCCAGGAAATCAAAGTTGATATCGCATAGCTTCAAGCAACATTCGAGGGAACGTGGACGCTGCATGTTTCTCAACTGACATCGGCGAACTTGGCGGAAGACACATTGAGTTTAATATAAGATGAGCGGCGACACGCCATAGAGAGAGCGACGCATGTCATAGTCGAGGATGTAACGTTCACGAGGTCGAATCTATGCGTGAAGGCTGCTGTCGAACCTGATATCGGGACTAGTAAACGCTGCGATTCGATTAGGAGATCTTATAACAGCGAGAACGGCTGCCTTAAGTAGAGAAAACGCAAAGGAACTTAAACATACTGAATTGGTGAGTAGTTGATCAGCGACACCGCTTCAAGGGAATCCGTTCAGCATGCTTTGAGGGAGTCTGACTTGAACGATCTGATGTGGCCAACATACGTGGGGCAGAACACAAGCCTGAGATTCAAAATGTTATCAGATGAGGTAGATGGCTGTGAGTAGCATCGCAATCTCTCCTCAGGAATATTTGAGGGACGGTATGCATTGTGCTGCTCAAGGGCGTACCTAACTCTTGTCCGGGTGATAATTGCAGTACATGCTCAGTATACAGAATCTGCTCAACGACCGTAGCCTTGGCTGCTCAATTAGAGTGACAATGACACTAATTCGAGCAACGAAGTACTAGGAGCCATGACGTTCTAATCAGTGAACACGTGAAACCTGGAAAACGAGAAACGAGATGTATAGAACCGTCAAAAAGTAACTCAGGTGAAGGTGAGTTGGGTGGATGAGTGAAGACATCCGGCGGTAAACGTTACACAAGCGCTTTACCGAACGCCACTGTCCACAACGTCAAGGCGCCTAACGCGTGGACGCGTTCGCGTCTGTTCGCTTTAACGCTGGCATACTTTGGTCGTGCACGATCGTCACCACGAAGCGAACATTTCGGAGTAATCACTTCAAGGACTGTAACCAAGCAATTTCCACACTTTTTTGCACGAGGGAAAAGTCAATACCAATCTGCATGCAAGATCTCCTTGTTCCGAGTTGATCTCATGCCGGGTGAATGTGCTTTCGATTGGTATCTACTATCCCGATCCTGACTGTACTCGCAACACACTCTGAACAGCTTCAATTATGAGCACGAACAGGCAGCACCCTTACCTGCAGGTTAGTAGCCACAACGGTCCTCAAGGCAGAATGATGTGAGTTGCAGAAATGACATCCATTCTACGTTTGCTAGTACCGCAGTGCCTTGACGCTAGATAGTGATCCATGGTCAGTCCCCTGACCGCCAACTGCAACCTATCTTCTGAGTACGGGAGGCGGGGACTCATATCCTTCGGCACTTTTTTGGATCGAGATACGTCTCTGGGCATGTGCAATATACAAGCCATCGTGACGCTGTATATAATCTCAACCAAGGCTGGGTGCTCTCTGAGGTCCCTCTCCTGAGCTTTCCCACCTAGTCACCACAATGGCGCAGCGTCGCTTGACTATTTTCACTTCTGACGATAAACCCCTTACTCGTGATGTGACGGTGAGTGATCGCATTTGCGTCGTCTTGTGCGACCCAGTTGCGCTGACTAGCTTCCCAGCTTGTATTTGTGCTATCTCCTGAGGCAAATGCCAAGGCCAGCAAGGCTTTCACAGACATATTTGCATGGGAGGTATGGAACTTTGTGTTTGCCCTCCCAGTGATACCTGAGGTTGTTAACGACTCTACCTTCAGGTTGCCTCCTTTTCCGCCAATGGTGAGATTGTACTCCGTTATGTTAACGGTTTCTGACAGTCTATGAGTAGTCAAAGCAGAGAGATCTTTTACGTGGACTCAAAGGCAAGCTGCCCGTTCATCGCTTTGAAATGACTCTGGTCTCATGCATAGCCAGTAGTCGACACATGAGCTTGCTGCTCGGCGAAACCTACGACAGGGATCGCGTCACTGAACTCATCGAGGTATGCTTACTGCAATAACTGACATTCCTGATATCTGACCTGTCCATCCAGCCTGGTCACTGGGTTGAACTGACTCAAGAACGTTCTTGGGCCGTACATACGTTCTATTTCGGAGATGATGGGAAGATCATTGCCATCAATAACTCCGGTGGAACAGAACATTTTATTCTTGGTCAGTCATCTTAGTATTTCATGCACAACCGGAAAGTCGATGAACGTATACGTAGGAGGCATAATTGAGCATCATCCTGGGCATAAAGAATTCCAACCATATGTTGGGCTCCGACAGCTTGAGTGCGTTGAATAACTCACATAACGACCTAGTCATAACTGACCCTTATCAACAGGAAGAAGGAGGGCTTGGCCACGGATATACCCCGCTATTTCCTGCAAGTATATGAAATAAACCATAAAACTAAACGTAAGCATTTGTTGATCTTGTAGAATCCACACTCTATTGATAGTTTCACTATTCACGAAGGACACCATCGCGTCAAGGAGAAACTTTCTGAAGGTCTCCTCAAGGAGAACGGGAGTCCGAAGCCAATTCGGATTGACCAATTGCCAGAGGTTTGTTGATACTTCCATGAACCGGATTCAGCGTGGCGTTATTGATGCTATGACTTCGAGCAGAACGCTCGGTTTCAGTTGTACTCTGAGAATCGAAAGATACACCTCAAATGTCTTGATAGACTTTCTACAGTGAGTGATTCCGAACCCTGAGCACTGTAACCCTCTCAAACATCTTGGATATCAGCAGAACGAGGACAAAGGTTTTCGACCCAATCCTGCGATGAATCCACCCACTCCGAGTCGCTCCAGAGTGCAGAGTTTGGCCGAGAGGTTCAAGCCCAACCCCTCTAAGGAGCCTGCTTCGCAAGGTCCACAGCCCAGTTTATCTAGGAAAGGGAGCTCGGCATCCCTTGGAAGGAGCCAACGTGGATCGCCTGCTACCAGTGATCGCACGCCTCCCGCGACCCCGAACACCGCTCCTTCTGTGCCCGAAGCCGGTGGCGACCACAAATCCGACCGTGATAATTCTCCTACGAAAGAGAAGATGATACTCGATGCCGCGTCAGTCAACTCGAAGGATAGCAAGAATGGTGCGATATCGGATAGAAACCCGCCTTCGAACCCCGCTGATAGGGTACCCACTTCTGTGGCGAACAATGCACCCCCTCAGGCTCCCGAGGAGGACAGTGAATCCCGTAGAGCGCAGCACAATGGAACTGGGAAGGCAGGGAGAAATACATCATCACCAGAACAGAGCGGTTCAAAGGCGAAAGGGAGCCGCATCCCTCAGCTAGCAGGGGCTCCTGCGGTGAATAACAGCCAAGGCGGTGGGCCCAAACCCTCAGATCCTCTACCGGTCACTCCCTACTCTGCGGCTACACAAGGTCCCACAGACGTGAAAGGGGCTCGGGATACAAGTAAATCACAGAAGGATGACGGGAGTCAAGGCTTAGGCACCAAGGGTGGAGATGTGTCTGCACGCCCTCAACACGCCCAGACTCCCAACCCCAACTCCGATGAGCCCGCCGTTCAGAAGACTGCAGCCCTGCAGCCTGCAGGATCATCCGGCGCCGCCGTGCCTAATCCTTCGAGTGCCAACAATGAACAGAAGCAAGGCACGCAAGGTCAAGCTGCCGCTTCTCCTGTCACAACCCTTCCGAATGCACCGTCCACGCAGGCTCCTTCACCTACCCATTCTCAGCCTCTTGGGCCTTCTCCCGGTCTGTCCCAGGGTGCGGGTCAGGACCCCGTTACGAAGCAGCCTGTTGGTACACAAGCCAATACACCCCTTCCAGCTGCTGCCACCGAGAAAGCATCTCTTGCGCAGAACAACAAGAGTTCACGTCCTTTGACTCAACTTCAACCATCTCCTCCCGCCCCTGGTAAACCACCCACTACCCAGCCACAGGAGGTTGTGATCGGGGATGGTGCGCCGGCGTCACCTCCAAGTACAGCTCACGGCTCGAAGCCCGCTCAGGCTAACAAAGATGCTCCGAGTATTGCCCCGTCGGATACTCCCAAGGAGAGCTCATCGAAGCCATCGCAGGTTACGACCGACGCTTCACGCCAGGACCAACAAGAACCGTCGAATACTTCGCATGGACCAGACCCTGCCTCGGCTCCTAACAGCAAAGCACCTCCCGTACAATCATCGGAGAAACCAGTCGCCAAGCCAGAATCTCCAGCTGCGAATGCTTCTCCGAACGGCCAGCCCATCCTCTCCAGCACCGTTTCTGCGACCCAAGAAGGTCAACAGCCCACGGTGAACCCCGGCGACGAATCACCAAGCGCTAAGTCTTCCGCGCCCCCGTCGGATAATGCTTCGTCTGCATCCAGTCTATCCAATGGCCATCGGGAACCGGTGAAGGCTACTGTTGACGATACTCACAAGGATGCTACTGCGATGATCACGCCCGACCAAGGCAAGTTGAAGACAGATCCATCACAAATGGCACAGCCTGGTCAGCAAGTGAACAGCCCGCCTACAGCGAAGGAGCCTGGAGCATCCAAAGGCGGGTCTTCGGACGCAAACGTTGCAAAGATCCAACCGCTTGTCACCAGTCCCAGTGCCACCTCTGAAAGCACGCCAAGTATCGCGCCAATTGGTAGTGCAAATACCTCGCCCAATGCTGTCCCGTCTTCAATTTCTTCTGGCGCATCTACTCGCCAGCAGCCGTCACTCGCCAAGACTCCTGCTGTGAACGATAAGGCTCGCAAGGACCGCAAGGACGAGACTTCCCAACCGAATGCTGAAGCTCAGTCGAAGAAGCCTGGGTCTATACCGATTGACCAAGCTCAGAAGAACCAGGCGCCCTCTACGCCCGCAAGGGAACCTGGTGGTACCAGTGCGCGACCCTCAGGCACCGACCACATTGACAGTCCACCTAGCAAGGCGCAGCCCTCCCAACCTCCAACGAATACTCCTCGTCCCTCGGATGCTGACCAGAAAGTATCTGAAAAGGAATCTAGCGAGGCCAAGGTCAAGAAGGGCGTACAACCTGCAGCGAAGGACGCAGCCCAAGCACGTCCGGCCGGTCAGCAGCAGCAGTCACCGACGCCCACGAAGCCCGAGACATCGGGACCAGCTTCTTCCACTCCTTCTGCTTCACTCACACCGCCGACGAATCGCCAGAGCGCTCTTCCTCCGACCATCACCCCCACAGCTCCTTCTCCCATAGGCGATAAGGCTCAATCGCAAGAGCAGCAGCAGCAGAATGTGCCTCGTCAGCAAAGTAAGACTCCAGCAACGAAAGCCGAAATCGGACATACACCATCTCCTCGGCCTTCCAGTGGGCTTACCAACACCCTGAATGCACAGAAGGCGGACGACAGTCGCCAAGCTCAGTCTACAGAGCCCTCTCGTTCGCCGGGGGCCATCAGCAACAAGGGTACGAAGGCGGACCCCAGGCCCAATGACGCTGACACGAAGTCTCCGAGCAGAGGGACAGGCCAAGTCCAACCGATAACGTCGACACCTACGCATGCTCCGAACAAGCCGTCGTCGGGACTTCAGCCCCCTGTCAAATCGGCCACCGATTCGTCTGCTCCCATTCCGAAGTCAACCATTCCCTCCGCCGTAGGCGACAATTCCAAATCGGAACAGCAGCAGCAGCAGCAGCAGCAGCAAACCCCGCCTCAGGGAGATAGGAAGAACCCAGTGACTCCTGCCACTTCACCATCAAAACCGGGAGCACCTAAAGCTGAGACTGGAAAAACATCACCCTCTCGTCCTCCCGATATACCGCCTACCAGCGTAAATCCGCAGAATGTGGACGATGGACGCAAAGATAGTCCCAAAGATACCTCTCGCTTGCCAGAAGACGGCGGTAGCAAGACAGGGAAGGCAGCGCACCCCTCCGGACAGCAGATTGTGGGCGACGCCGGTGTTGGAGATCCGCCGTTCAGACCCAAGGATTCTGACGCAGTGTCTGCTAGCAGTGGGCCAAACCAAGTAACACCGAAACAGCAGACGCCTGCTCAGGCTCAGAACAAGCCGTCGTCGAAACCGCAGCCATCTACCAAATCGGTCGCCGATCCCGTTGCTGGCCCGAGAACGTCACCACCATCTACGGCCACGCCTTCGTCTCCTCCTTCCGACAAATTTGATGGACCCAATCAGCGTCCTGGCCTCCCCAACGCTTCTGCTCCGTCCACCGCTGATGAAAAAGAGCCCGATGTTGCAGATACACCTTCGATTGCTCTTATGACCCCATCGCGGAATCCATCATCTCCGTCGGCGGCTCCTACGTTGTCAAAGTCTGATACCAATTCATCGCAAAAGGGTCCTGGAGATCCCATTGCTAACGCCGCAGGGGGAGAGATAGCCTTGGTACCTACCGATACTCGTCCGCCTTCCGATAGCAATGTTAACCAGCAAGGGTCTCAGCAATCGACTTCTGCCCAACCTTCTGCTGCTCACGTCGCGGTGCCTTCCGGACGTGTTCCACCACCTTCTGCTTCTCGTACCACTCAACAGCAAAGCAAAGCCGACGATCACAAGAACGCGAAAGATTCAGTTCCAAATGATACATCCTCTGTCACAGCACCCCCCGACAAGGTGTCAAAGAACGACGATGTTACGCAGCAGCCTTCGCTGTCGTCCCGCGATAACCAAGACTCGAAGACTGCACAATCGGTACCTGGTAAGAACGCGGGTGGTATTGGACCTCCCACAGCAAACACAAAGGGATCTCCTCAGGCTCGGCAGAGTCAACCTCAGGATAACAAGTCCACTCCCATTCTACCAGGTCCATTCTCGCCAACATCGACAGTCCCGAGCCCTGGTATCGAGTTGCCTTCTACACAAGCACAACCCTCGCACAAAGAGAAGCTCACAGCGAAGCCTGCGTCGAAGGAGCAGCCTACATCGACTACCCCAGGTGCCCGCGACAATCAGACCGAGAAGACTGCTTCCAACAAGTCCGGGCCGCGACCGTCTGCTGCGAAACAGCCCTTCAACGTCGACGCACGTGATTCCGGCGGCTCCAGCGGTCGTAATGCCCCCGTGTCTTCCAGCAAGGAGAAGGGTGCTGATCACCGCGGGGAGGCTGGGCATGACGCGAAAGATGCTGAGAACAAGGCATCCAGCAAGGTACGTATTCTCGCTCGCTTTTCTCTTCCGACAGCTGATAATGTATATTGAATGAATACAGGGGGGCGCGTCACGGTCTCAACCATCTGATGACAAGCAGTCGTCCAAGCCAAGTTGTCAGACTAATCCAACTCCAGGCGTACTGTCTCCGAGGTCGGATGCACCGACAACACCTCCGGAAAAGGCGTCAGGTGCAGCATCAAACAAGACTAATCCTGTAGAATCCCCTAAGGTATACATTCTGTATTATATCTATCTCCATCAGATACTAACCTTGTCATAGTCGACAAACAGCTTCAGTCAGGAAGCGCCTGCTCCGGGCATCAATATCGAGGTTCAACCTGACGCGTCGAAGACCAAGACTGCAAACGAGCATAGAAAGGTATGGTGCTACGCTCTGTACAACTCCCCAATTTTGCTGACGTTTATGATCAGCAGGACGCTCGTCAAGAGGGACTTGCGGCAACATTACCTGACCAGTCCAAGCTTCCGGTCGCGAATACTTCTGCTGACCCGGCCGTCCAGCCTTCACAGCCGCAGCCATTGAAGAGCGACAAGATACCAACGTCAACTCAAGCACCTCCCAAGGTGGAAGATGCTTCTTCGGGACCGGAGCAGCGTCCCAACGATTTGGAGGTATGCATCAAGACTATTTCCTAGATAATGCTCATCGCTAAGCGCATCATAGACTGTCGACTTGGTCCCTCTTCGTGATGCTCTGCTACAAGCTGCGGCACTCATCACACAGCAGATCCCCCATGGGGATGTTCCTTGGGGCAAAGCGGTCCTATCACAGTTCGGGGCTCCAGTCATGCCCCTCTTGTCTGCCTTTCTGCAACAGTCGCCCGATTGGAAGGGATACCGTGACGTACCGGGGCATGCGCCTGTCCCCGCGTCGACTTCATGAACTCATCTCACGATATCAATATTCGCTGCCGAACGCTCTCGCCGTCGTCTTTCAGCATCATGCAAGCCGCATCTCTCATATGGCCATTCCCTCTTATGCATCCTCTACTCTCACTTCATGTAAACACTCACGCTCCGATATCATACATGATGTCCCGTTGAATTGTTGTATCTACAAGTATCGGATGTATTCTCTTTCCTATGCTCTCGGGCTAGTCAACTTCAGCTGAGCGAACATAAGTTCAAGTCGGCTACGGAGACTCAGGCTACCCCTTTCCCCTCGTCGTTACAATAGGCTCCAGGAGTCGTTTTCATCTGGGCCAGTGTGCGAGGGTCGCGACAACTCCTGAGAAGTACAGGCCTGTTCACCTCAACTTAGTGATTCTGGCATTCTGCAACCTCGGTGCAATCGAACGTACTTGCCTATTTCGGCTGAGCACCGTATTAGACGCTGGAGAAGAATTGTGCAGTACTGAACGCCAGGCGCTAGAGTGGTGCCTTGTCGTCACTCGGGCGATACATAATCCACCTGTTGTCTTCTCGTCCCTATCAGTGGCAATCACTATGTGCGTCGTGCTGCCGTTCTATCGCCGATCGGTGTGAAGACTACCAAGAGGGGAGTTCTCAAGTCCATTGAGCTAGCGAGTGAGTTTCTTTCAGACTCTTTGAATTGTGCTACATTGAATGTCGTATGGTCGCAGGACATGGCAGCCTGTTCCTGAATATAGTCCCAATGTAACAAACATAATGGTGGGACAACTGAGTACATGTGGATGCGAAGACGGAAAACCCCCTCTCGCGGTGGGCTCCGAAAAATGCCGACCTACATGTATGGGAAGGTCTATATTTCCTGGAGGCCACCGCGGTAGTAGGTTTCCCCATTCCGTCTTCCACACTACCCAAACATTGTTCAATATGCAATACTCATGCAATACTCGATGCATATGCCAACGTGTATGATCCAGTCGGTGCAAATCAACTTACCAAGGCCGTCGACGGAAAAAGAAGCACACTGGCATTCTCAGAGGTCCCCCACTATGTCTACCGTCCATCGGGATAGTACATAAACATTCTTTGGACATGGCTGGGTTATCTTATGACTGCAGCAAACCGAGGAAACTTAAGGTTCAGAGTGCAAGTATCCACCACTGCAAAATTCAGAAGGCGGTAGGTAGGTACCGAAAAACACTAGTACTCTAGGATGTCTAGACTAGCTCCCGCCGCCAAGTTGGCCCGTCGGCGGCGAGAAGCCCGCCGTAGAAGCGCCGCGCCCGCCGTCGTCGCCGGGCGGGCGGGTCCCGTGCGCGCGTCGCGTTTGTTGAACGCGACTCACAGACGCGTTGTTTGTCGCGGTACAAACAAGCGCTCATTTGCTTAAATTGAGGCTGCACACTGCCCGCTTCGCACCTCACTCCCCTCGAGCCCCCCATTCCTTCATCGCGATCGCGTTTAGCGAGACACTGCCCTCAGCGATAACCTAGCGATATTCTCTTTATTGCGGTTCCCCTATGTTTAGCATATCTTTGTTGCTGGGCGCGGTCCCCCGCGTGCAGCAGATGCTGTTCATCGCGTTCTTCAGCCTTCTCGATGACTTCCGAGTCCCCCACTCCTCCTCTTCTTCCACACTCATGCCAGTGTACATACCCATCATGCCGAAGCCTTCTGCGACGGTCCCCGTCCTGTTGAACGACTCCCCCAGTGTTGCTTACCTCTATGTAGCGCTTTTCATCACGTTCTCGATCACCTTCCTCACGGTTATATCAATTTTGCTACTCGCCTCGCGGACTGCAAAGGAGAACGGGGGTAAAGTCCTCGGGAAGGCATTCAAGTCCCTCACTGGCGTTCTCACCGAGATCAAGATGGCTTCAACTCGTCGGATGTGCGTGTACGCTGGAGGTCTCAAGTCATGTGTCGCCCGGACCAGCCGTGCGGTCGTTCGCCCTGTAGTGAGTTGATGTGCATGCTATCGTACTCTACTCTTCTGACACTCTAAATCCCAGCTTGATGTCATCCTGGTATCCATTCATTGGGCATCAACGATCTGGACTAGGTGCGCGGCGCAAATGGGTCACTTGATCGATTCCCCGCTGCGGACTCTGGAGGAAGCTTTCGACAAGGCTCTGGAATTCCTGTTCATCGAAGATGTGCCTTCATCCTTCAACATCGTCCTCAACTATGAACTCGAGTTCAGTGCTCGTCAATATTCAAAGTTTCAACGGCTCCTCGCGCGAATGGGCATCTCGGGCGAACTCGTCAATATCCTTCAACGCGACGATGACTGTCTAGTCGAATTGCTGCTTGAGAAGGGATTTTCCAGGTTCATCGTCACCGTTCGTCTTACAACAGTTGGCGATCCGAAACGTCACGGAAGTGTTTGGTTCACGGACGACGACGGTGTTGGCGTTTTAGTTGAAGAGTGCTGCCGGGCGGCGAACGACATTGGCCACGATCCCAACTGGTCTGTAGAGGATCCGACGCGCTTCTCCGACTCGGACGCGGAGATCAACGACGCGGAATTGGCCTCAAGCAATGACGACGTACCTGCGCTTCCTACTCAGCTCTGCCTCCCATCCTCTCAGGTGCCTCCTCAACGTCTCAGCATCCGACCAGAAATCGTCCCCGGGCAGAATTATATTGAGCTTGTCAAGGAGGAGTTGCAACGGTCTACGCCCGACGAGTTCATTCAACGGTGCGGTGAAAACGCTGCCTTCAGCATCTCTGCCGAAGACTTCGATGGCCTCAAAGCTGTGCTTGAAATGACTCAGTGCTATCAATGGCGGGTGGAGTGGAACCACGTTCAGGTTGTCGACCAGGAGAATCGTGTCTACCAACCTCAAGGGTTCACCTTTACATGTGTACAAGACGCCGATCTGTTCAAACTCAACGTCGATCTGGTTCCTTTGGAACGGGCGCATCGTGTTGTCTCCCTCGGGATCGGGCGCCAGATTGGTCTCTACTTTCGACGGATTCGGCGCTGGGCAGGTCGCGCAGATCACTTTGACCAAATGTCGGAGAACGACGACGACGAGGATGACGATGTCAACAATGGCGCCGGCGAGCATGCCGGGAACGGCGGACCTCAACACGGCGGCAACTCCGATCCTGCCGCAGGACGCCCGACGGATACTACTGGCTCCGAAGACGACCGCGCCGACTTGGACGACGCCTGGTGTCACCTCGTGGCGGAAAGCCCCGAGGTGAGCTTCTCTGATGACGCAGGTCCCTCAGCCTCCGCCCCAGTCACCGTCGAAGATGCACTGGCAGACCTCGAGGCTCTCGTCGATGACACCGAGTCCGAGTCCGAGTCCGACAGTGACGAAGATGACTCGGACGACACGCCGGCCTCCGGCAGTGAATCTGGTAAGTCGCCGGCTCTCTCTATACCTACTCGCCCGCTAATCGTGACTTGATAGAATCAGACGATGAAGATACCCCTTGTCTCGGGGCAGATAATCTTCTCTTCTACCCCCTTCTCGCCGTTCTCAACTCGGAACCTCACGCAGCCGAGCACCTCGACGTCCGTCTTGACGGCATGGAGGATGACGAAGAGCGAAGACAGTTCCTTCAGAAGACCCTTCTTCAGGACTATGCCTATGTCGTCCGTCAAGCCGAATCGCAGCCAGAAGTGACTGTAACAGCGGAGGACAAGTCCGAATTCGAAGAGATGCTCATCAAGCTCGCTACACAATTTTACTGGCGTGCATTCGACCGACACCGCAGTGATGATGCGCATTGCGCGCACGGCGTCGTGATCGAAGACGATTAGAACGTCCACAAAGATTCTTTTTGCAGTAAGTTATATCTCGCAGCACATGGCACCAAGGCTGACACTTATTCGTGCGTTACAGAATGAACCGAACCCATATAACTTTCTTCTTCTCTTAACTTATCGATATTTTATGACTCCCTTTTCCCCTTCCCTTTTCCTATCGTCCCCCCTTTATCGTAGTCCCTTCACCATTAATCTTCCTGGGCATTTTGAAACTCTTGGACTCGCATATAGGCATACACGATGGCATTCCAGTCATCTCGACGGTGAGATTCCCTTCTACCTCCAGCGCATTCTCCGCATGCTCATATACGACCATACTAGACTGCAACATTGCTACTCTCCCAGCCTGCACTCACTGTAATTGGATATGTCAATGTTCATTGTAATCGTGAGTACTTCACTCATCTGGCAAGCCGCCGAACGCGTAACTGACTCAAATCCTCGACAGTTCCTATATGACTCTCGACTCCGTCTACTTCCCGACAACCGTCGCACGGCGAGTCTACGCAGGCATTGGGTCTGATCAGCCCAATCCTGTGGCGGCATGCTACGCGTCAAGGGACCTCTCGACCACGACCACATCGCCTTCGACATTGGACTATCGCGTTCAGGACATCAACCACGGACACGGACACGGACATGGACACGGACAAAGGGATACACCACATTTCGGAACCTCAGTGTCTTGCACACTGTCAACACCACTACGCATACGCACATCGTCATATTGCTCTCACTCTCATCGCTTTCTTTGATGCTCTACCAATCGCTCTCCAATCGTGCTTTCTTCGCGACCTTAGCTTTCGACGACCCCCCTTTTTTTTTTTCTTTCTTTTACCTTCATTTCCTCCTTGGATCCGGACCTTGGAGTGCCGCACTTTCGCGGGTTTATTACCTCTTTATTCCTGCTCCTGACAGCTTTGTCAGGGGTGCCGCTTGACCCTTTGTGCGTCGCGGTGTTTCATTTCTTTGGTCGTCGAAAGTCTCTCGTCTCGCATTTGTTGCTATCCCACCTTGCTATCGCTCGTCGTCGTCGTCGTCGTCGTCGCATCTTGCTTTCGCACCCGCAATCGTCACCCCATGCATCTATCACCGTTACAACCTACGTCCTATCCCCGAAGTGATCCCCGAACCTCAAGTCCGTCCTGTCC
>JSYW01000977.1:0-17967 GCA_000787475.1 Lentinus polychrous | reverse complement strand
AGTGAAGAATATGGTCAAGAATTTCTTAGCGCATGTAGATTTTTTGAAACCGCTGAAGATATTCTGTATATCTTCAGAATATCATGCGACTAGAATTTCATAAATTCATGATACAAGAATTCGCCTCAAGAGATTCTCAAAACATATTCATGATTTCAGTAATATAGATATACTTATGGATTTTTTGTAGTTCTTCACCATATCTTTAACGAAATCTTCACTGCAGATTTCCCCAGACTTACCCAGTGATTGAAATAGAAATGTTCTGACGTTGAACAAGGTATACGCTACAACTTGTTCCAAACAAATTCTGCTCGTTCAATATTCTTCAAGTGCGAACTCTCAATCAAACGTGATCGATCGCTTACTGGACGTACTGGTACTGGACGGAGCACGACGCGCGTCGCTGGACTCGCTGGCCTCATACAGACATACCCACCATATCTATGGCAAAACTCAAAACTAAACGTAGACTCAACGGTCTTACTTGGGAACGCTCTCCGGAGGGCGAGGATCTGCCCCCTGACTCTTTCCTGGGCGACCGTCCCCCTAATGGCATGATGTGGGGTCACGACCCGTCAGAGTTCTGCTTCGTACCTCAATCCAAGCACGACGTCCGATTGTGGTCTCGCAGTCAAATACGCGATCTGGGCGAGAATTACACGGCAGAACAGCAAGCGGCGTTCTTCGACGAACCTGATTTCTGTCCTAAACCTAGGAGACGCAGACCTTGGCCTGTTTTGAAATTGCCTCGCAAGGAAGCTGCAACTTGTGATACTCTGCTAGGCCTAATTGACGAAGGATCGGACCATGAAGATGACTGGGAAGCAGTGCTTATGGATGACTCTGACGAAGAACATGAAAACGTCTACCCTCTATTATAATGGAGCGCGGCTGGTCAGAAAGTGTGGTGGGGTCCTTCACGTACGATGGCTCGAAGGCTCGGACCCGCATATTCATTAAGGTGCCCCCATCACCTCGTCCCGGTAGTGATGGTGAGAAGACAGCCATAGAGACCAAATCCGAAGATGCGAAGCAGCATGCGTGAGTATTGAATACTTGCGTTTTCGATGTCAGATGACAACCCTGTTTATGTATGCTTCCCAGAACGACCGAAAAAGAAGATGTGACTCCTTGCACACCTGACTTGTACTCGCTTGATGGTCTCCCAACGCTCTCAGAGAAGATTCCCGTCAACTATCTTCCCAATACACTGCTCGTACACGACCCTGGATCACTAGTCTCTGGCCGGGAACCTACTCGCGATGAGCGCGACAAGGGCCTAACGACCGCGGAAAAGGTCAAGTACGAAAAGTCGGGATTTCACTATAAGCGACTCTATCCCCCTCCGACACCCGCAGATCTAGCTAAGGACAACAAATCTCGCTTGTATCTCTCTCCACAGAACCTATTGGGTACTGGACATCATTCTGTCGTATATGCAGCTCCTCTCAAGCTTCCACCACCTTTGACGACATACCGCTCAGCTCATCACTCTGCCTCTTCTCCATCTGATATACGCCAAGGGACAGTCAGAGTAGCTGCCAAACTTGCGCACCACCGAACATCTGCACGGGAGATGTTAGCCCATGAAGCCGAAGTGTTTCACTCTTTTCCCGAGCACGCGTCTGAAGAATGGTGTGGGTATCACGTGATCCCGCCTTCCCGTCTCGTGAGCATGCCTACCTGTGGAGAAAGATATCCCGTCCCGAGTTCAGCAGTCGTTCCCAAGTTTTTCGGATATTATGTTCCCGTGAGCCCTGAAGCAAAAACTGATGAGGGGAATGAGAAAGATAGTGAAAGAGCAGCAGGGGAGGACCTGGAAGATGGTCTCACACCTAGCCGTTCTCGGACGCCTAGCCCTTCCCGGGAGGAGCGGAAGGGTACAAGACCACAGGAACAAGAAGAGTGGGAAGGGCCCAGTCCGATTTTGTTGATGGAAGATTGCGGCGTACCGATTGAGGATGTGAAGCTGGACGTCGACGCACTGTAGGTGTCTCTTGCCTATCACTGTCACTTACACTCCAATCGAATTCAACACAGATTGGAAAGTTACTACCTCTTTCCCCGACTGCATGCCCTCAAATACGAACATAAATCTGCTTACTCCCGCAACATACTGATTCAACCGGGCCCACTGACCCACCCTCCTCCTCGACGCACGTGGTCAACCCCCAGTTTCCGCCTGATTGACTTTGGTCGGACGGAGTCGGAGGAAATGTATTTCAAGAGGAAGGAGGAAGCTCAACAACAATACAGACAATACCTCACGTTCTTTGAGGATCAAGCTTTGTGGGCTACGAGTTTCCGGCAGAAATTGGAGGAGGAAAACAAGGAAGCTTGGAAGGAGCTGTACGTGCGCAACAACATGTCCCTCTGGCCTGCGGTAACCCCAATCACTACTCGGAGTCGACGAATTCATAGATGACGTCGAATAACGATGTTTTATTGCTCATGTGTTCATGTGTCGTTTTCGTTCATTGGCGAGAATTTGGCGACTATGTTTCAACTGCAGCAGTCGATACCATCGGAGAAGATTACAGTGTATTGTGATATGTTATGGAAGATAGTCGTAGGTAGTCGTAGTAACACAAATTGGTACATGGCGACAATTATACTTGTACACATAAAGAGTCCGCACCACCTATTTGTTTCAGAAACGACATCCTCAAACCCCTACAGCAACTCAGAACGCAACCTTTGAAATCAAACCATCCAACTCCCGCTCATAGTTCCTGTGCTTGCTGACTTCGTACGCAAAGTTCGAAATAAAGCCTTTCTCGCCCTGAGCGATCTTGAACGCGTCGGCAGCGAGCGTCGCGGCGTCAATCTTGCCGACGGTGACGACACCATAAGAGTCGGTGACATTGTCGCTGTCGAGGTTGGTGGCGTAGGCAATGCCAGGGAGTTGCACGGCTTCGCGGAGGAAGGTGACACCTGTTATTCGGGAGGTTCTGGTTAGCCCCCACCCTAGTCATATTACGAACTGAGAAGCTTGCCTTCGCCAATGGCACCAATGGCCTTCAAGTGACCGAATGCCTCACGCACCCAGTGGATCGCGCGACCATTGTCAGCGAGCCTCTGGGCATGCTCCTTACCGCTAGGAACGATGAGAGCGTCGAAGAGCGTGCTCCTCTGGCCCTCGAAGTGATGGTCCGCCCATACGCCCTTGCCGGTACCAACAGCTTGGCCAGCGGGATAGACGTACCCACGACGAGGACCAATGATCCAAGTCGTAGCACCGCCAGCCTTGAACGCAGCACGCAAACCCTCTACTTCCGCAAGGTTGAATCCATCATGAACCAGAATGGCGATTCTGCGAGAAACGATGGTAGGCTCCTTGGGGGCGTAGTATAGTTGCGAGACCGTCGGAGTCGACTTTCCGTGGTTTTCACGAGCAGGCTTGTCGGGAATCACGCCTCCAACGTTGATGGCGACCTGTTTAGCCAGTTCTATGTCGATGTTGTTGAGTACTTTCGTGTAACTTTCGAAGACAACGGGATCGTCGCAGTGCGACAATTCGAATGAAATGGCAGAGATAAGGTGAGCCTTCTCCCATGGCTGCAGCGAGTTGTAGAAGAGCTGCGCCTGGTTGAAGTGCTCTTGGAACTTCGCACCCCGCATTCGCTGCTTCATGCCCTGGATCTTTTGCGCATATCTATGGCGATGGTGAGCCTCGGCATGTAATATATTCAAGCACAAATAACTCACTCGTGATATCCACCAGCAGATGGTGCCACAGGCTTGAGTTGCTCCTTACGGTTCGGCCAATAATTGATCTGACCCTTGGTGATCCTGTGTCGCATAGCACCGTCACGATTGTTGTTCAACACAGGGCAAACGGGGCGGTTGATAGGCAACTCCTCCCAGTTGATTCCCAGACGGGTAATTTGGGTATCAAAGTAAGAGAAGTTGCGACCCTGGAGCAGAGGATCATCGCTGAACCCAATACCGGGCACAACGTGGGCAGTACAGAATGCGACTTGCTCGACCTCAGGGAAGTATTCGTCGACAGTGCGATTCAATACCATCTCGCCAATGACTTCCAGGGGCACAAGTTCCTCCGGCCAAATCTTGGTCGCATCAAGGATATCGAAGTCGAATTCATGCTCACGAGCCTCCGGGATAACCTGAATGGCGAACTTCCACTTCGGCGGAGCGCCGTTCTGAATGGCTTCCTCGAGATCCTTACGGTGGAAGTCTGTGCCGTCATTGAGCCCTAAGTTACACCATAATGAGTCATGGTACATACCAGGATCTTGTCCCGCAATCTTCAATGCCTCATCCCAAACAAGGGAGTGCACACCAAGCTCAGGTAGCCAGTGGAATTTGACAAAGAAGCGTTCGCCCTTTCCATTGACGAGGGTGTAAGTGTTGACACCGAATCCCTGCATCATACGGTAGGATCGGGGGATCCCACGATCAGACATGACCCACATAACCATGTGGGCGGCTGTATGCGAATTATCAGCGTCAGCCTCACACAACATCTATCCACTTGGACTTACACTCAGGCTGAAGACCAACAAAGTCCCAGAAGTTGTTATGGGCTGATTGGCCCTGAGGAACCTCATTGTGAGGTTCAGGCTTAACGGCATGGATGATATCGGGGAACTTTATAGCGTCCTGGATGAAGAAAACTGGGATGTTGTTCCCAACGAGATCCCAATTTCCCTCCTCTGTTGAACGTTGTCAGAAATAGCAGTTCAACTTCATATAAAGCATAAGTACCTGTGTAGAATTTGACAGCGAATCCACGGACGTCACGAACGGTATCCTGTGAGGAATACCATGAGCAACACGCAAAGACCAAACCATATGACGAGAACTCACAGCACTTCCACGAGAACCCTGCACGGTACTGAACCGCACAAAGACTGGTGTTGTTCGAGAAGGATCAGTAAGTACGGGGGCAAACGTGTATTTCGACGCCTTGTCATCGTAAACCTGAATACGAGGGTTGAGCGTCGCGCGAAGAGTACGAGGAAAGTGTACTATAGCGAACCTTGAAGAAACCGTGCGCACCGGCACCTCGGGCATGTACTACACGCTCGGGGATACGTTCGTGGTCGAAGCGATGGATCTTCTCTCTCGCAATCTGGTCCTCCAAAAGAGAAGGTCCGGAAGAGGTACCATCTGAGACTTTGAGCCTGAATGCGAATCAGTACGCTGTGGTTCGCCAATTCTGTTGTTAGGCACACCCACCAGTCATCAGTGTTGCTCACGGGTACACCGTGGTCAGTGGTATGTGTGTAACCACTCGAGGGCTTGCTGGAGGGGTCAATGATATCATGTTGCAGATCTGCAATCTTGGCCGTCTGTGTCACCGAGGTGACGGCTTGCTTCACGGCACCTGTGATGCTGCTCATTATGCCAACGAGTTGTCGGTTTCTGCGTTTCTGCGTTGATTGGAGGGAGACGAGGGAATTAGGGAATCCATTGGAGCAGGGGTGCTTTATATACTGCTGGGCGACTGCGAGCTCGCGCACGGCTGAATGGAAGAGAACAGACCGTGACCGTCAGTCGCTCCAGCAGCCACAACGTTGGAAGCCAGTCCATCGCTGGGCCCAACGTCATCCCTGACGACAAAATCCTTCTCTCCCATTGGCCCGTTCTTCTTCAATTACCGCTTTAGGCAGGCGCCACTCCTTTTTCGGCCGCAGCTGATGTGCCATGACATCGCTCCTGCTCTGCTCAGCAAATCTCGCACCTTGCACGGGACTTGCAAATGCCACGCACGGGATTCGATTACATGAGAGACGAGTGGAATTGGATCAGGCGGCACTACACACGAAGGATCGAGAACAACGGGCAATCAGCTTCACAGTTCTATGGTTAGATACGACCAGAGAGGCGAGAGGGATATATGAGAGAATGTTACGTTTTATCAACTTATATAACAACGAGAATAGAAAGAAGAATGAAAGGGGAAGGACGAAACGAGAGGAGAGGACAGCATGGAAGGGGGATCAGACGGAACAGATGAAAGGGGGTCAAGTACAGTCGAGGAGAGTGTACATATATCCTTGATAACAAGGGCAAGGGAGGACTGGTAGTCGAAACACGAATCAATAAAGCCTGAGAAAGGCTTGTGGGGAAGGGGAGATACGTGAAGGACGGCCATAGACGTCGTCGCAGTGACGGGGTCCTAGGACTCGCAAGTTCAACGAACAACAGCGAGGTCCCACATCACCACTTCGACGGACGTGAGCGTTGCTATTACACTGAAGGAAGAACAGGTTAGTATCATGGATACAATCACACTGAAATCGAACACATACGCAAACCATAAGGAGTCGAAGCCAACATATACATATGCAAGTGTCGTCTACTTGACGTCGTCACAGTCGCAACCTTCGGACTTGTTGTTGCCGACCCAACTCTTGCCACAGTTCTCGCAACGGCGTCTGGGGCCGCGCTCGACACCGATGGAGGAGGTGGCGGTGGACGAGCTTGAAGACGACGGGGCATCACGATGGATGGCAACGATGTGACGAGTCAGATCGTGCTTGCGAGAGAAAGCACGACCACATGACTTGTGCTGGCAAGCGAACGGCTTGGCACGGTTGGGGTCGTGGGTTGCGATGTGAGTCTTCAAGTTGAAGGCTCGGGCAAAGGCTAATTAACATGGATGTGAGAAGAAGCAATGATGTGGGAGACATTTATGATACCTACCACGGGGACAGTTGGGGCAGCGGTACTTCTTCTTGGGATCATCTGTACCACTATCTTCGTCCCTGGAGCTGGCCCTGTTGGCTTGGGCTTGGGAGGGCACTGGCAACTGCGTCGACACAGTAGCAGGAGACACCGTCGCCTGAATAGGAGCGGCGGCAGAGTACCTGCCAACAGCAGGCCCCTGAGGATAGTAGTCAGACGCCGAAGAACTCGGAACTCTGATCTGGGTGAGGCCAGCAGGTTCGTAGTCTGACATGCTCCCACGAGAGAAGGCGCGAGCTGGGAATGAGGCCGAAGAGAACGAGGCCAGACTAGGTACTGCAGCAGGGGAGGCAGCAGAAGGGTGGAGGTTGTTCACAGCAGCAGGGTTGGCTGTGGAAGAGGGGTGGTAGTCTGAAGGGGAAGACGACATGGAATAAACGCTGTTATTATCTCCAACCGACAGCAACCCCAAGCGTTTCATATCAGCATTCACGTCGAATTCGAACTCTTCGCTGCTGCGGTGAGTATTGATGGAATATTGCGAGGTAGGCGAGTATGACGAAACGCTATCGTAGCTGGACCCGTAGGCAGACGCCGACTCGGACGAGACGGTGAATGCGGAGGGGATGCCGCGGGTGGGGGTATCGGGCCTCCAGTGGAAGCTGTTGAAGTCCGGTTCGTAGGTAGCGACGGGTAAGCTACCAAGCTCGGCGTCAAACGCAGCAAGTGCGTCGATTTCGGACTCGAATTGGTCGGGGTGGGGAGCGAGGACGTCAGAGATGCCCTGACCGTAGTGGATGAAATCGAAGGCTTGCTTGTTAGCAAGGTCGGTGTTGTCAAAGTCAAACAGGTCGGTGTTCGGCTTGGTGAGGTAGACCTGATTCGGGTCTACGTGGTACGTTGACTGCGCCGGAGGCGACTGGAACTGCGAGTAGAAATCTGCCATCTTTTGACTCGAGTAGGGGGACAGTGGTTTATACTGCGGAGAGAGCTATATAGCGATCTACGACTGCGAAGCGTTGCAGGGTAGACGTTGCTTTGCGAGGATTCGAAGATGAAAGCCTGGTTGAAAGAGAGCTGTTGGGGGGAGGAAAGAAGGCTGAGGAGGTGGTGGTGGCTGCTCTAAAGCGACTGCTGCGGAAACACGCATGCTCTCCCACACTGGCTGTGCCTCATCCCGGGATCTCGGCAATCACTCTGTTCTACTTCACTTGCCCCATTTGGAAGGCCCGATATGAACCCTGCGTCGCAAGCTTGGCAGCATAACTCCCTCTCGAAACATATCCTCCGCTCGCATCGTCACACGTTTTGATGACAAGCCCGTGTTGAGAGCCTTTTAGAGGTTACAAACAGACTTACAATTAGGTTTGACATGTCACAACAACAAAAGGCTCAGTCATGAGCGGCCTGTATATGAAATGCATCAAGTCCTGTTGTATTGTCAAGCTTTGTGTCCTCCTTTTCAAGTATCCAAGAATCTCGAAGAACCTCTTATGCATGTATACCGCGTTGTAATGGTCCGTGTAACTCACCCTAATTGCCTTACTTCCCAGGTCTGGCTTTTACTCCGTAAGACAGGTGAGCTCGGCGAACATATATTGGGACACATAATCACCATTACTGACTATATCGTTGCCATCATTGCCCGTGACAGATCGGAAAGTGACTTGTAAACTCGAACGCCGCTCAAGGCGTTGTTTACATGATACTCTCGACGAGACTACTGGGATCCCTTCAGCCGCCATGTCCTCGGCGAGTCCTTACAGCCTGGGGGCCAAGGCGACGAGTTGTTCTCATACGAGGAATCTATCCAGTATGCACCGTCTAAAATGAGCACCTACCTGGCAAGTGAAATCCACTACTGACAAACAGGCGGATGGCTATGATATCATGATGCAACGCACCATCCTCCGTTGTACTCAGCACCCTGAGTACGAACTAAATGCCGCTGACATGTGTCCCACCCTCGGCCATTTTACCCCGGCAACGGTACTGCCCCATGTCGCAATCCTAGGTGAAGTGTTTGGGTTCTGTCGGGAAAGTAGAGAAGGAAGACGCAGGATTACAAGCCGGCATATTCGCGGCGAAAGTGTATATGTTTGATTGCACAGCTTAGAACGTACGTACATCTCAGGTTGAACTTTGATGGTCCAGGTTCAAGCGTTGAATACAAGATCAGTACATCCGCAGCATACTTGACTTGGTTCCATATCTCCGCAGGCCAAGCCCTGCTGTGGTCGGTGTATATCTCGCAGCTCGATCAAGGGGACCATATGGATCGTCTTCGCCCATAGACGTACTTGTTTCTCGGTATGTATGATGCGCAGCAGAGTTCAGGTCGGTGCCGTATCGTCGATCCACTCGGAAGGACATCTATCTATCATCCATCCGTCATCCGAGATGCTCGGGACCGAACTTGAACTCGTGCCGGCACTTAGTCTTCAAAACTGATGTTCAGTAAGTGACTTTTGTGACTCAACCGGATGCATCTGCTGATCGTTTGCTTTGTACATGTCAGACTTTCAGGCAACCGACGTTGAACTGAGCGTCGAGCTAAACTTCCCGTTGGCATCGCAGAATCTCTCTCGAGCTTTCATCGAGCTTGCTTCGAAAACGGAGCGCCATCTCATTCGTAAGCAATCACGGCTGCGGACAGATTGGTCGCTCTCTCGATGGTTCCGAGACTTCGATCTCATCTCGTACAACGCAGGAGATTAGCAGCGTTGAGCCCGGTACCGCTACGCGACACGGTTTGAGGTTTGAGGGTTTCGGGATCAAACTGCGGTTGCTACTACTATGCGCAGTTGAAACGTACATGAGCCATATGACAAGCCGGTAACCTGGTACGCTCATGCTCACTCGACGTCTAAAGCTTGACCTAGCTTGACTACGCTCTGTCCCGCATGGTTCACGTAGATTTGGTCGTGGCGTCCGCAGGTCTCCCGCAGCGTTCCAAAGAGTTGGAACAGAGTTGTGGAGATTTTTCTACTTGTTATCCGAACTGCAGGATCTGTCATGGGAGCTCTGACTATATGGCCAGTAAGGCCTGGATAGACATAGATGGGGACTGCCGCGAAGCGCGAAAGCTCAATGCCTAGGCAATTTCTCCAAGTGGTCTCCTGAGAGCAGACGAGTATAGTCCTCGTGTCTCGGGTGTCTGTATCATCAAGGCGGTTGGATTGGGAGGTGCAATCAGCCTTCAAACTCAACAACCATTGTTTGAAACACTGCTGGCTCATATACATATGTTACGGCTCAAATCCTACAAAGCTGACCATCCGGCATCCTTTCTCAATGAGTATAGTAATCTATGCGGCGGCTAATTGCTCTTTTGGAGTATGTGGTGTGATGGAGGCATAGCGGAACTACAGCTACGTGAGTCCGCTCCAGGTCAATGCCCGCCTAGCTCAATCGGATAGAGCGTCAGACTCTTATGATAAGAGTGCGGGTGACACCCTGTAATCTGAAGGCTGCGAGTTCGACCCTCGCGGTGGGCTATGATCTATGATGTTCCATTTTCTACATCCTTTTGCTATACAGATGGATCTTGGTTTCATATGCATGTTGCAAACTGTGTTTTTGCGAACCGCCAATCGCAAGTCACAGTCCCAGGGAACCCAGGGAATCGTCAGGCCAAGACGCGACATTACTCAGCCCAAACCACCGGGTAACTGCAGCCTCACATACTACAGGAGTACGGCCCAGGCATGTGCATCTTCTTTTACTCGTTGTGGTTCACAAAACCATCTGAAGGCCTGACATGACAATCCACACACCAGGAGAAACATCATGTTAGAATGGTACAATTCTAGTTCTCTCCCATACTGAGCATTACAATTACATACATATTGGCTGCAAGGACAATGAGGAATATCGCAGATACTACCACTGTGACCGACCAACTATTGCTATAGTCGATCAACTCCTCATCCAATGTCGAGTTCTCCTCGGAGGCAAGTCCGCCAGTAACCACGTATTCGCTCTTCTCACTTTCCACCATCATGACGCCGACTTCCGCCTTCTCTGATGGGGGTAGAGGTACTCCGATGATATCTGGCCCATTGTCTATGACCTCTATGATTTCCACAACCTGGGCCACTTCCTGAGTAGGCAACTGTTCAGGTGGCTCAGCAGCGACGTCGATGCTCGATGTTGAGGTGTCCACGGGCACGGGTTTTCGTACGCGCATCACAGACCTGGATGAGGTGAGATAGATCAACGGGAAGGCGACAAACGGAAGAACAATCGATAATGCCACTTGGGAGGCGACCAAGAGCAGGTCAATGCCGGATCGTCCAACAGCAATTGCAACAACCATTGAAGGTACCAATCCGATCAAACGTGTCACAATTCGCCGAAGGAACGGCTGCAGAAAGATGTATTTTCAGCGGCGAAAACGTCCGATAGTTATTCATGAACTTACGGATATTCTCCATTCTATGAAGCCTTCCGAGACGATTTGACCAGCCAAGGTGGCAGTTATACTCGCGGTTTGTCCTGCACATAATAGTGCTAGGGCGAAGAGAAATGCGGCGGCTATCCGAAGCGTCAGGAATACGGTTTACACTTAGTCGTACATGTCATTATGCCTACCTTTGCCGATATTCTCTTTGATTATATCATACGCGTCGAAGAGACCGGCAGGAGAGGAGCTCATCCGACTGTGGAATACGGTAGCTGCGATGATGAGAATGCTGAAGAGACAATCAATAAACCGGTTTGCATTGTTTATATCAAGAACGTACGCGGAGTTTATAGGAACAGCAACACCCAGCAGACTTGCAATCACGTCCACCAGTCCATGATTCAGGTGAGCCTTGATAAAACCGAGATCATTGTTCTCTCTCCCGTATTTGTCTCGATAGTCTCTGGAAACCGCGATTCGTTCCTTGCGCGATACTTCGAATAGCGAGGATGTCCATGATTTGAGTCGCGGGAGCAGACCTCGTCGCTCGTCCGCATCCTTTGATTGTACAGGGCACGGCAGAGACGGAGAACCAGATACACGGTTCTGGGTGGCTAGGAACGACCCTAAGAATAATGCATGCGGCATTACGGTTGCACCCAGGATGCCCACGGCTGTATACGATCTTAGCGTGATCCCTTGAACAAAGCAAGCCAGAAATACCTGTGTATAGTGCATTGGGGCTCGTCTGAAATAATTTAGAGCTAGGAACGTATCCAAGGAATACGTGCGGCCAATGGGGGTGAACCCTGGCCAAGAGCACAACGAAACATATCAACACCGCTAGGACCTGCAAAATGCACTCAGTAAGACTACCAGGGGATGATAATCAGAAACACGTACGAGCCCCATCACCACGAATTCAAAGGTTTTCACGCGCCGGCCCTGTCCGCGGGATGGATCGCCAAGAAGCAGAAAGACGAGGACATCAGTTGCTGTGAGTAGCACAGCAGACCATAGAGGCAACGACGGAAATATGAGTGACAATCCGATTGCCGAGCCTAGCAATTCAGCCAAGTCCGTGCTGATGATTGCTATCTCGCAGAGAATATAAAGCGGGTACAGGACCGCGTATCGGACCAAACGACGATGTTTGGGCCTGTCATGTAGTAGTAACCTGCAATGGGATGCCAAATCTGCGCACAATGTCAGGGTAGCAATCGTGGGGATGGTTGGGGGAAACTGACCATAGCCTGTGACACAGCCAAGCTTATGTGCCAAGGCCTTAGTAGAGTGAGCTGTACTGATGGCCTTGAGTCATGCGCACTGAGTTACCTGCAATACCATGGCACCCACACCAGCCAGTAGTATGACGAATAACATGGGTCTATAACCAAACTCCGAACCTGCCTGGAGGTCGACACTCCAATTTCCACTATTGTGGTCGTCAACATTGTTATTCAATTTTCATATCCACCGAACTCACGGATCGAAGTACGCGACAGAACATATAATACCGACACCAACATGGCTTTTGACATGGTGGCCAACCGTCCGGAAGATTGAACGCACTCTTTTAGTCCGTCCTATACCTTCCCGGACATTATCAGATTCTGTGCGAATGTCCTCCTCGGCAGGCCTTGTCGAGCTACTCGATGAAACCCGGGGTGAGGACATAATGAAGGGGTGGGTGGAAACGACGTGCCCTCGACGGCGACATGGCTCAGGATACTTGTCGGGACCAGAGGAGCGGATGAAAACGAAGTTTTGGTAGCGTCGATAAGTATGTCCCAAAGGCTTCCCACTGTGTCCGGCCCATGATGTGACCCCGGAGGAACGACTGGGAACTTAAACACCCGTGGGAACAATACCGGCACTTGTTCAATAAACGTCTTTCCATATATGGCCATGAATATCTCTTGTTCATCGACGCCGCCGTCGGACTTGGCTTGGACACTCTCAAGCCTGTCTGTCATTTTGGAGAGCTATTTCGACCACCATGGATGTGACGGACTTACACCCTCCAGACGACTATAGCCACAGATTCTTCATTTGGCACGAATGGATCCAGGTATATCTGTCCCCTCGGTTGCGTTTCTCATTTGCTCAGACAATGCTGTACCCAACTGCAGGCCAATGGTCCCTTGACCAATGAGAACGTGTTCGATTACTTTGCGACTTCTATGTTCTACGATAAGCAGAGCAATAATCAGGTGCTGCGCATGCAGACCATGCACACTGGCGTCCCCCTTGTGAACGAGGCCGAAGAACTAAGGTCAGTATCGGACAAGCCTTCCCGTGACATGGCCCTCGGTAAAACCATACGGTACTGGTAGGCGATTTACAGGGATTGAATTCGCCTTGGTGCATTCGCAACCACCTTCTCTGTTCATAATCCAGAAGCGGGACCGGTTGTCACCTGATGAAGGTATGTCATAACGCTGAGGGTACGCGTAACCGATATTGAGTCGAGCAGTGCGTCCTCTCGCGGCATACTTCATCATGAACAACAGAATATATCAATCACCTGATGTTTATTCGTTGGTGTCGAACCGCCTCGTATGTGCTACGACTCAGTTCACATGCGTCACGAAGCTGAGATTTCCAACAGCTTACGTCTCTGAATGCATTACAAACATCTCTGGACACGTTGCGTAGTCATAGGCCTGCATATACTCCACGAACAGGTTTTGTGTGGCCTATTGTAGAAGGCAGCAGTACGTCACAAGAGGCCAACAAACGGGGACCCGCCTCTGATGGTTTGGAGGACATGGCGGCTCCAAAGCATGACGGCGTTAAGAAGCGTCAAAACCATGCGCTTCTGTGGAATGCAATAAACACCACCGCTCTTCATGCTAACCAATCATTCTCGCTTCCGAGCAACAATTCCGAGCCAAGTGTACCCCCGACACCGACAGTTGGGACAAATGCCCGGACCTCACCCACTCCAGCCTCGATGCCCCCAAGAGCCGCGACGCCAAAGACTTCTTCAAGCGCACCAACTCCGCAAGAAGGACCCCCAGTCAAGGGTCCTCCTGGAGGAGGAAAGAAAAAGAAGAAGCGTACGTAGCGCTCCCAGTCTATCTAAAGACTATCTATCAGACTTGGAGACTGGAAAGCACTAATGTATTTTGGTAGGTACCTCCGTTGCACCACCGACGGGATGAGATCGCGACATGGAGGCGCACATCGTCGTTCCAAAGCAGGAAGCGCGGCAACCCTGTGGAGATGGTGAAGTAACGAGTTCACCGTTTCATCACCGAAGACACCATGCGTCTCGGTATTCAAGAATTTTCCATGTCTAAGGGCAGTTCGGGTACCGCAATTTGGTCTTCGCAACTATTTTCGATCTATGCTTTCACCAGTTGACGCCTTGTCGTGGATAACTGAGCATGGACTGGCATGTTGGTCACACCAAGAGTATTTCACCTCGCACGCCAAGAAGAGTTTACGAATAAATTCATCTTCATATGATTGGCCGAGAACAGAGCCGACACTTTGTGCACATATTCGTCAAGTGCGACAATTGATCACCGCGCCCCGACTCCTGTGAACTTCCCAGTCAACCATCCCAGAGGTGTCTGTAAACCAGCACTTCGGGACCCCACACCACTGCTGCCCAATGCAAGCGGATTGGCTGACGCAAATGATTCCTTCCGTGCCTTTGCAGCAACTTGGACTATTATAATTCGGTTACCACGTTGACATGGGAGAGGGGAATATAAATGAAACTGGACGTGCCTGCGTCGTCAATGTCGTTAATATTAGTCTCCAGAACCAACCCGCCTTGTATGATCTCGGAAAGGATGTGATGCACCTGGTAACCATTAGTATAGATGTCAGATAATGAGGCAGAGGGCGAGCACTCACCTCATCAAAGTGGAATACGAGATCTAGTTCGCAGACGTTCTCAAAAGCCCGATCAAGCGATTCAACGAAGACCTGTGACATTGGTTGTGAATTTCTCCAGCAGCTCTGATAGGGATCACAGGATGCTCCGAACCTGTATTAGATCCAAGATGCCCAGTTCACTTTCGGCAGCATCTACGAGGAAGACGAAGTACAGCGTGGCGTAGTTCCGATATACCACTCTCAGCTTCTCCCCATCTTGGTCTTTCTGGGAGAGGAACGTTTCGAGCTCAGGAGCGTCGAGAAAGTTGCATAATGTCGAATGACGAGAAGATATGAGAGAGAATATCTTCTGCACTAATGTCTGCGGAGAATGTTGGATGGTGGAATAGAACTTCGTTAGGCGAGGTGTTCCTGAGGTGTTAACTGGTAACGCTCACTTCAGAGCCAGGTTATGCGAGATTCGTGCAGCTCGGACGCACATATGAGGACGGCGTGAATCATATCAGACTACAATGTATTCCCAGCGAGCGGATAGATTGTTATACGGTGAGGTCAATGGGGCCCATGGGAAGAGGTAGAGCATTCCAAGAGAGCCGGACTTCAAAGCTATGCGCTCCGTTGTGATCGATCGTGCTGATGGGGATACTGTATACATTCTATGTCCAGACTCCACAACCAGAGTCCATAACAAATACACGCTATCATACATGGTGAAGCATTGCTAGATGCTATACGGTGGCATGATACACGCAGCGCTGCAGCTGGACAGACAGAGAAGACAAGGGTAGAAATAGTCCAGCCTGAACAGTCGAATATGAGCGTTTCTCGGGATATGGCACAGGCCTCAGGCCTCAGGATTCAGGACGGATTGGCAGTCGGAAGTTGAGGTGCTTCGCCCCTGGTTGGTTCACATAGATGCTGCAATGTGTTATATTCCCAAATGATAATGAGGTTGAGGAAGAACGTACGTTAAGCCTTTCCGCGTGGTACTTCTTATGAGCTTGGGTGCGGCAATTGTATCCATACCTAGCGTGGGATGAGGACATGAGTGAAAACAAATACATCGATAAAACTAACCAGCAGTCTTCCTTCAATACCTCACCGGCTGTAAGGAATACTAATGTCAATGGCAGGATGCATAGGGTTGAAGGAGACGGTATTACCTTGCACTTTATGAGCTCGCCACCATCTCCATAGCCGCTGCCGTATCAACCTGCGGATGCAATTCATACAATACCATTGTTCCTTATCCCAAACCTCATCTGTGTCATCGTCCAATTCGAAGATTTCTTCCGTGAGCTTCACAAACATGAACCCGCCGCCGCCTTGAAGACCGGCAAGGTGCCATCGAAGAGGGGTCAGTTCAGTTTGATTCTTCCACAGGAGACCAGGCAGCATCTCTGCTGTCGTCAGAGTATGATTTAGATATCCTTGGAGGAAATGCCAGTCTGCGGAATCAAACTCAGCGAAAGCCTTCGGTGCTGTGTTTGGTTACGTACTATTCCTTCCCCACAAATGTACGCCCTCAACAGCATTGCATCGATGGCCTATGAAGTACATTTTAGATAACGTCAGTACGGCGAACGGGTAGAAGTTTACATGTATCATTCGATCCAATCACTTCATCCAGTACTGTTTTCGCGCGTTCTTGTTGAAGTTTGTCACCAGCAATCCCCCGCTTGCGGAGGACATTGTCAAAGGCTTCGTCGTAAAACTCCCTATTGTTCGTGCAGAAGTCTGCCATTGCACCAACGTCACAGCGCTCGTATGCTGCAACTATTGCATTAGGTGGCGGATCAAATTCTTCTGGATTCATAACTACAAGAACGTTTCGGGGATGAGCGAAGCGGGCTATGGTACTGGAAGGCTCACCAGTTGTTGCAGACGAAGTGCAGATCCAATGGACCATGTCCAGCAGGAAGGTCCTGACACGATCGAGCTCAAGTATCTCAGTCGTGGACAGCTTGTCGAGAAATTCTTCCGTGGGTTCAGTATTCTCTTCTTCTGCCGTATCGCGCACTTCTTGAAGGAGATTGATGGCCCAGCAGCGGTACAGGGCACGTTTGAACCGGAAAGATTCCATCGGGGTCAGACGGGATTTCGTCATGCGACGATCCTTGTTTCTATTTCCGAGCTGAGCGACAATGTTACGCATGGCGATTCGGAGAGAGGCTACCTCATGCTGAAAAGATCTTCAAGAACCGATGCGACACGAGCGTTCCTCTCCAGATGAACGATGCATTTGCGTTGTATTGGCGTGTCCAGTGTATCCTTGTCTTCAAGAACATAGTCTTCCCACAAATAGTCATCCACTAACTGCTGTTGAGTCATGGCAATCTTGTAGGCCAATGGCAAGACTGGACCGACAACGTTGAAGGCGATGGCGCGCACGATCGACGTCGGGTGCGTTTGAAAAACTGTGTAGAACATACGCTTCGACACACGAAGAGTCGCAGATAATGTTCCAAAGTCAGGTAACGAGCAGAGGATATGGTCGGCCACATCGGCCGGGAGATTCAATGGCATCTTGAACCTTGCGATTGCTAGAACTGATCCGGTTTGCAGAGCAGAGTATATGGCGACTTTCAGGTCGGGTTTAAATACAAGGTGAGGAGTCACAGTCAGTCAGCAAGTGTGCAAGACGGCTGCCGTACTGTCAGTATGTAGTAGTTCGCAAGAAACAAAACATCTACTCGGGACCGAGCTCTGATCATGATGCGCCATGGCGCGCTCTTTGCGCGTGTTTCCTCACGTGCTGCGAATCTGTTACTGATCGAACGCCGAGCGCTAAGCGCCGGGCACTGCTGGATTTGGGCACAAAATAAGAACGGTTGCTTCCCTCAACTTAAGTTACCAAGCGAATAACTCACCAGATGTACTCTCAATGATTACGCAGCCAACGCGGTAGTCCTCGTATGCATAACTGCTTACAACGTCGAAATGCCGTCTCTAATTATTGTCGTACGTGTCTACAGTCCGAGCTCCTCCGTTCTCTCCCGAGGTATGATACTTGGCAGATGGGCTGCGTGATCAAGCCCAGTGAAAAACCGAAA
>JSYW01000965.1:0-32033 GCA_000787475.1 Lentinus polychrous | reverse complement strand
CAAATGACGCTCAAACACTGTACCGAAGTCCGAGAGCTGTGCGTTCTCGTATTCACTAAGGACCGTGACCGCCCTTCTATTACCATGACATGGCAGTTCGTAGCGGTGGATTGCATACCCATGTTGTCGCAGACATTGTATCCGTCGTGTTAGTACTGAAACTGAAAGCTCAATGTATGTATTAGACCATCACCAGGAAAGATTGGTGCAGAAATCAGCCCATGGATAGTATGTGTCAAGCAATTCATGAGACAATCTACATGAGAGACAAATCGCCAAACTTCTCCTTGTAGCCTGAAAGAAGGGCATAAGGGGAGTAACAACTTGGATTTGAAAGGAGGCTCACCTGGCACGGTCCACTTGCCCTTCTTCATCATGTTCTCCACGGCTTCGGTGATGCGGGGATGAGCGTTGCCAACATCCTCCGCCTGAGTATGCAGATACGGTTGAGAAATGTTGAAGCCAGACGATAAAATGGTCACGCACAGTGAGATCCTCGAACGGCCGAGCGTCCTCGATGTTAGCCAGTGTAGCTTGAAGGTCTTTCAACTCAACATCAATCTTCTCAGCAGTCTCCTGAGCTTTTGCAACCTATAGTCCACAAGGTCAATGTCAACGTAAGTGCTGCCCTGTATGGAACGATGTGACATACGGCCTTGGCCTCAAAGGTCTCAATTGCCTTAATGTGTGCGTTGACATCATATGTCACAGGCTTGAACTCTTTCAGGATCTTCTCTGCCTCATCGACGACAGCCTTGTTCTTGAGAACAGAACGGTAGTGTTCCAGGTCGACGGTAGTGGGCTGAGCAGCGTATTGCCCGTGGATGCGCTGGGCATCCATGTACCGTTTACGGAATGCTTGTAGAGCGGCCACGGTCTCTGGGGGAAGTAACACACATGTTTAGTACAGCACATATGCATTCAGCACATGAGAAGTACCTTTACCGAGACCGAGAGAGGAGTACACCCGTGCAAAGTCCTACGAAGACAGTGAGCATTGCGACGAAGGAGACAAAGACTAGACACTCACGACAGCTGCTACCGCTGCTTTGGAGGCCATTTTACGCGCAGCGAGATGATAAATGAAAGGGGGAAAGTCTGAGGGCAATTGAAGAAGAAAACGAGAGCTTGCAACGCGAGTGTCGTGGTTGTGGTTGACGTCGAGCCAGGATTTCCTGAATAGGCAAGCCAGCCGGTTTCGGCCGACGCTTCCAGGTATGGTAACTTCAGTGAACTCTTAGTTCGTCGTCGGCCAGAATTTCGATGTACATATGACAGGAACGTATGGGAGCCATGATATCAAGGAGTAGTATAGATACCGCCCAGTCCTCTGTCTGCCAAATACACAACGCGGAATCACCCTAGAGATCATAAACTCCGAGATGCACATTGGGCCTTAGATAACACCGACTCATCTCTTCTGACGATCTTCCATTTCCGAGGGCTAATACGAGACGATCCTCGACCAGCGATGCCCATGGACAGAGGTCCAGTGTAGCCGGGGTATGCGATCCGCCAACGATTGCAGACTGAGACGCGTCGCGGGCAGACGTCGGTAGATTAGGTCACGTGGGACTACAACGATGTCATAAGGAGGCCTGGTTACTTTCTCGGCACTTTCTGCCAACTTTCAGCCTCGTCTCAAATCCCTCTTCCCCCGCGCACTGTTACTCGCCATGGCCCCCACTTCTGCTCTCTCTGGGTCCTCGGATTCATCAGAGAGGCAAATCCTCGATCTCATCGAATCACAGTTCCAACTCTCGGATGAATCTCTCGTCAGGATCACAAAACAGTTCCTCGCAGACTTCCGTTTAGGTTTGGGCGAATACAACCATGCGATGGCCATGATGTGAGCTCTGTTGTCATTTCTGTGTATATTGGGTGTGTATCTAAATGTTATGGAAAGCCCCACTTTCGTAACAGGCGTGCCAAACGGATCTGAGACTGGGTGAGCCATCCATTTCCGTCGTGAACCTCTATCTTTCCCTTGTCCCTCCCCTGGCCCCCCTCACATACCTGTCGTCGTGCAAGCAGTGCTGCATGTATCCTCAGTGCATGTCCAGTCCTTTCTCGGGATTTGACGCTCCTTGGCATTGACACCGATGGATTACCTGAGCCCGACAGGATGGTATGGCACGACCGGCGGCGACATGGACCCAATTCTTTCTCTTCTGCGTTCCTCTCCATGTTTGCTGATTATGCAATTACCTACAGGACATTCCTAGCCCTTGACCTCGGTGGAACGAATCTGTAAGAGCTTTGCATTTCTTTTAAAGCAATGCTGACCATTGGTGTACAGTCGCGTCTGCGAAGTGCAGCTTCTCGGCAACCACAAATTCACCTTGCGTCAACAAAAGTATCGGGTTTCCGAAGCTTTGAAGACGGGAGAAGCAAGCGCACTATTTGGTGCGCGTTGAATATATTGCCCCTTTCGATGCTCTGTTAACGGGAGACATTTCTTGTAGATTATCTGGCTGACTCTGTGGACGCCTTTCTAACTGAATTTCCCTCGTCTCCTACGGGCGCCCCTGCGGATCCGTTTGCTACTAGTGCCGCCATTGATCTCTTGCAGTCGAATGACCCAAGTCCATCTGTTCCTCTTGGCCTCACCTTCAGCTTCCCGGTGGAACAAACTGCACTGAACCGCGGCAAGATCCTGACCTGGACCAAGGGCTTCTCTGCCAAGAATGCTGTAGGGCATGATGTTGTTCAATTGCTGCAGGATGCATTCGATAGGAAACACTTGCACGTGCGATGTGTAGCCCTTGTAAACGATGTGAGGCTCATCTGCATTGGTGCTATTATCATCCTGACCTTCTACCGCAGACCGTAGGCGCTCTTCTATCCCGAGCATATACTGCTGGAGGCTGTGTGCTTGGTAGGGTGGCTTGTATAAGATTCATGCTCGGGAACTGATTGGACATGCAGGTAGCATCTTTGGTACCGGAACGAATGGCGCATATGTCGAGAAGGTCGAGAATATCACGAAACTTGGAGACTCCCCTGCTCGTCAAAAGGGAGGACATATGGTTGTGAATACCGAGTGGGGAGCGTTCAACAATACTGTGGGTCATCAAACTTCATGCATGCAGTTGTACTGTGCCTCACTCGAATTATCTTACAGCGAACGACACTACCCACGACACCGTATGACAACAAGCTCGATCGTGAATCTATCAACCCCCGCTTGCAGGCGTTTGAGAAGTTCATCTCGGGGATGTATCTTGGGGAAATCACGCGCAACATCCTCCTTTCACTCATCGACGCTGCCCCTAAACCGCTGCTATTCAACGGACGCTCAAGCGCTGAGCTGAACAAACACTATGGTTTGGACACCGCCGTGATGAGTGAGGTTGAGGAGGCTTGGGAGGAAGGGCGCGCCAAACCTTCCGACACCGCAGTGGAAGGTGCTTCGGCCATCAACAATGTGTCTGCGTCGGACGGGTCGGCCACGCGGTCCAAAGCACACTTTACGGAAGTGGAGAAGCTGTCTGCAGAGGATCAGAGCCGCCTGGAACGCATCCGCAACATTATTATTCAGCGACTAGGCATGGACCCTGCAGATGTCTCCCTTCGGGATGCGGCGATTGTTCGCTGGGCAGCGTCACTGGTTGCGAATCGCGCCGCGAAGCTGAGTGGATGTGCTGTGGCCGCCGTCTTGGTCCAGACGGAGAAGGCCAAGCTGGGCGGAGGATTTGTTCCCGAAGACGAGCGAATTGTGATTGGCGTTGATGGCAGGTGAGGATGATTCATTGCTTTGCGCATTGTCTTTCGACCCGTTCATGTGCTGGCAGTTTGATTGAGCACTATCCCAACTTTAACACGCGGCTTCGCGCATCTGTGAGATCTCTTGTGGGAGAAGAAGTAGAGAAGAGAGTGGATATTGGATTGGCCAAGGACGGCAGCGGGGTAGGAGGTAAGCAAGACGAGTGGGCAAATATAGTCGGGGAGTTTACTGACGTGGGCTTTTAGCTGCCCTATGTGCGCTGCAGGCGACCAAGCAAGGACACTGATTCGGGTGATCATCCCAGCGAATTGAAGGGATGTGGTTGTACAGAAGAAGAGAGAAGATCCGTGTATGTAAAGTAAGGGGCACGAATGACTACTGTAGTACACGTGTCGACATATAGAGTTGTATAATATCTCACGAAATCGTCTGGAATAGAGGCAAGGCTTCTGAATTCGGCATGACCCAGGTTAGAAGTAGCCGTGCAGCATCAGGCACGACGCGGAGAGAAGGCAGATGTAGGTCACTGTCGGTAGTGTGCAGCGCTCGATCGTGTTCCAGGAAGCCAGAATAATTGCATTAATATTGACATTTTGCGTGCGAGTTCCAAGATGGCACGATACAGGTACGAACAAGGGAACGTGGGCAGATTGGATTCGGATGTTTTACCGAGAGCAACCTCGTTGCAAAGAGGGTTGCTTCGAACGCATTATGAACAAGAAGGCTGCGTGGGTACAAGGAGAGATCGACGTAGAAGACGAGAGGAATATTATGATCCGCTTGCGATAGCTGTACGCTGCTCCAGACGGTGCAAGTACAAGGGCCTGGGTTATGCTTTGCAGAGTGCTCCGACGGAGTTCTCACGAGAGATCGGTGAGAGAGATGTGTGGGAAGGAGAGCCCATGGGCCGCGGGATTGAGCGGAGGCTAGCGTCGGCGACGGACACGCTGCAGGTCAGCGGGCAGGGGGAGGTCACGACGGGATCTCAGCTGGCCTGTGAAGGGATGTCGCTGGGCATGTGAGGAGGCTCGCGGCCGCGCAGAGAATCGGCTGCCACCCCTGTCATCAGTCCGGGCCATCTCTTTTCCCCGCCATCGACCGCGACCGCAGAGGACCCGTCGGTGGCCGCCAGCTGCAGCACGCCCAATGCCCACGCCCACGCCCGACTCCCGCGCTCGCTGTGCAGCACAGCACGAAGCAGCGACGTCGGGGCAGGCCGCGGCGGGACAGAGGGCTGGAGCGGCGGAGTCCGGACAGCGTGGTCGTGGAGAAGGTTGGGACAAGCCGATTGGGTGGAAGCTTCGATTGGAAAGGAGATTCAAAGTCCGCCTGAAGGACGGGGCATAGATAATGACGCGAGCCCACGTCATAAGAGTGATGGGGGCATTGGCTCTCTCTCACCCACTGAAGTCATCATCGACATTGCCCGCCTCTCTGCAAGGAGAATCGATTCACATTTCGTCGCTGAAGTCATCCTAGGTCATCCTCTCCCTTGAAGTCATAGCCTGTCCTGACTGGAGTGATCTCACCGTCGTCATCGCCAGGCCCCTCGTCATCGTCCATGTCCTCCATCGCTTCTTCTCCTCCCTCTCCTCCCAAGGACGACGGGGGCCCTTCCTCCGCCGCCGCCGCCGCCGCCGCCGCCGTCACGTCCTCCAGCCCCCCGCAGCGTCCTCCGCCGAGGCCGAAACGCAGCAACTTTGACCTGGAGCCCAATCCATTCGAGCAGTCGTTTGCCCGGCCCTCCAACGACTCCTCCATCCGCACCCTCCAAAAGTCCCCCGTGCCATCGTCCGACAACGAGTCCCGGAGCAACGACCGGCCTCTCTCGCGCGACTCGGCCAATGGCCCGCCCTCGCCTGCCGACGCCGACGCCGACGCTCACGCCCCCAAGCCTGTCCTGCCCCCGCTCGCCGCCATCTCGTCGCCGTCGGACCCGTCGACGTACTCATGGGCGTTTTCCTCGGCCTCGCTCTCCAACTCGCTCCGATCAGGGCCCCTCTCGCCCGCCATGCTCTCCGGACCCCAACCCCAGTCTGCCTCCCACCACACCTCCGCCACCGCCTTCGACCCCGCCAGCTTCCGCACCGGCCTCACTCCGCGCACCGGCCTCACCCCCAGCACCGGCCTCACCCCGCTCATCGGCGGCCCCGTCTCCTTCCCGCCCCCGAGTCCCAACACCGCCGCCTTCCTCGCCATGGTCAACGGCAGCAACAACCCCGTCGCATCCACCATCACCCCCAACACCCTCAGTGCCATCACCGGCGTCCTCTCCAACAACGGCCAGAACGGCGCCGCAAATCCCGCTCAGGCCACCAACCCATCCCCGCTCTCCATGTCCCATGTCACCTCGGGCTACTCTCCCTCTCCCGCTCAGCGTGACCCGTCGGGCTCGTATGTCGCCAATGCCGCCAGTGCCGCCAACACCGCCGCCAACGGTCTTTTCCTCCTCTCCCAAGCACATCAGGAGCTGACGAAGCGCGAAGAAGCTCAGCGGGCCAATGCGGCTGCTGCCGCCAATGCCAGTACCACCACCACCAACTCGGCCCCCAAGCGCGGCACAAAGCGCAAGGTTCAGGATGCCGCCCCCGTCCAAGACGACAGCTCTCAGGCAAGCAAATCCTCCGCCGCCGGCACCAAACGTACTCGCTCCAGTACCGCCGCTTCCCAAGCAGCCAATGCCCGCAGGGCCTCGACCCTCAGCCTCGGCGAAGAGGAGGAAGAAGAGGAAGAGCCCGAGCAGCACCAAGCTGCCTCGGGCAAGAAGGGCGGTGCCGGTGCCAGCAAGAAACCAGAGACCGAGGAGGAGAAGCGAAGAAACTTTCTCGAGAGAAACAGGCAAGGTCAGTTGCTCTACCTTCTCTGCCCCCGCGTTCCCCCTATTGACTCATCACAGCCGCTCTCAAATGCCGTCAGCGGAAAAAGGCCTGGTTGGCCCAATTGCAGGCCAAAGTCGAGTATCTCTCCAACGACAACGAACGGCTCACAGCGGCTCTGGTCGCTGCCAGAGAGGAGATCTCTAGGCTCTCTGCCCTTGTGGGTGCCGCAGGCGTCAGTAGCCACGGCGTCGTTCCCGGGGCGGCGGGCTCGGTCCCCGTACCCGTCAACGGTGTCGGAGCGAGTACCAACGGATCAGCCGCTTCAGCCGCCGGCTCCGTCGCCGCCCCACCGACCGCCAACGGCGGCGGCCCTCCTGTGAGTGTCAACGTCAGCCTTCCGCAGGCCAGCAAATCTGTCGCCGCTATGGTCGGAGGCGGACGGGGCTATGGGTATTAAGCCCATCGTTCTTGCTGTCTACCCGGAGTGTATCAGGAGATCGGGCGAGGTACAATCAAAACACGACACTCTGAACCCTTTTCCTCCACTCCTCTTTCTTGCTTTTCTGTTTGCTCGTCGTTTCTTGGCCTCGCTGTGTGCTCATTACTACTAGTCCCTCTCATCGCATTCTGTGCCATCATCCACTCTTGTCGTCCATTGCAGCGAACCCGTAGCATCGTAAACATATTCTAGTAAATTAGACAGATCGATTGTACTATTGTCTCTCTTATCGCATCTCCTCCTCGTCTTCCATCAATACCTTGAGCTTCCAACCTGGGTGATCGTCGTCGGGATCGGCATCCGCCCATGCCATCTCTTCGTCTTCCTCCCGGGGTACGCTCGGTGGCAGTTTATCGTGCTCATCCGACGTTGTGAATATATCAACAGGCTCCTCTTCCATTTGCTGCTTCCTTAGCACAGCTGCAGATTCATCTTCCTGTCATCCGGAACATGAGGTCTGTTATCAGCAGAAGCAACTCGAGTGGACGACTTGCGATATCGAATTCATCCTCTCGCTCCTCATATTCCACATTCTCGTCTACTTCTTCGAATCCTCCCGCGAATGCTCCCCATCGCTCCGGCGTCGGACAATGCCAGATGAGAATGTTTCCCCGATTGGTGGTGGACGCTATGGCAGGTTTCCGAGGATGCCACTGGAAGAAATCGTCAACAACATCGTGCCAACGTGAGTGGGCAGAGAAGCACGGACATGAACGTGGATCAGAGGCTCTCTACCTCCGTCCAACGTGCTTGCGAATTGACCCTCGTTTTGAATGTCCCAGATGTATATCTTGTGCGTCGCATTGTCCGCAGCACCTGTGTCTAACATTAGTCTTTCCGTGGCGAATGTCCTTCATGGGCGTATGGCAGCACCTCCCGCAAGCCAGTCTCCATCTGGGCTGTAACTCATCGCATGCCATGCCGTCTTGTTGATTGGATCGTGAAATCTATAGGTCGGTTCGAGTTCATGTTCAACGAGGGGCTGACCTCCTGATGATGATGGGGATGGGTAAGTAGGAATGTTGAATTGGCGAAGGGTACGGTCGGAAGAATTGGTCACAAGTCGGCTGCATTTTGTCGTCAGCACAATGCAGTTCCAGGTTCACAAAGGGGATTACCGTCCAGTTTTGGTGAATTCAAGTCCTTTGATGATGCCTGCGCCGTTGATTCTGTGGCGAGCGACGAGCTAACAAACACCGGTGTGCTCAAAGGTCCGGCCAGAGTGAGGAATAACGTACCGATTTCATTCGACTGTTGAACACTAAAACATAGCCGGTCGAGGTGCCAATGAACACATGTTTACCTGACGGGTCAAACTGAGCCACGGTAAAAGCGGCATGCCTGAGTTGGAATGTTGATCGCGTGCGACATCCCAACCAAAGAACTAATTCTTGCCTTTGTCGTATTTTCTCATCCACCTCCTCGTCATGATATTCCGAAAGTTCTACTCTTGCCCGATGCTCCTTGCGGAGATCAACCAAGTATGCTTCGCCCACGCTCAGCAAAACTAGGAGGATTTTGCTGAAAAGAATTGAGACCATATTGTCAGTCAGAGGTTCACACCACTGACCTATTGCGAGGGTGAAACGAAGCTGACGTGACGGGGGCATCGAAACGCACAGTAGTCATGCGCCTTGGCGGATCAGTGTCGGATGCCAAATCCCAGACAATGACATTCCAGTCCTTGGAAGAAGTCAACACGTAGCGAGAGTGTCTTGACCAGCTGTAAGCCCGTTAGTTGGTGCATGGATTGTAGTACACTCACATGTCAATTTCAGCACTCGGAGAAGATGGTCAGTCGACGCACTCGACACTGGTAACAGCCTTGACATGGCCTTCGAGCCATCTCACGGGACTTTTCGTGTCCAAGTCCCAAATACGCGCAGAGCCGTCGGGGCTTCCGGACGCCACGAATCGGCCGGATGGATCGAAACGAGCAAATGAAGCCTGAGATGGGAGGGACGTTTGGACCGCGGTGGGATAGGTAATATGAAACGGGTCTACGGGGGTTGTCATCATCCGAATCGTTTAGCATCGCGGGGAACCTACTAGATAGTGTGTTCATGATGGAGGCACTGGTGAAGCCAATAGTATGTATATGCTGTGGCTGCGTCCTAGTTTGAACTACATACACGGTCAGAGCAAGGTACGGGTTACGTAACCGACGCGCTGGACTCGCAAGCACAAACAACGCGAAACATTTACTGAACGCGACTTCATCGATGCTAGCGCTTCATCCACAATCTACGCAACTTTCACGTGCCGGAGCCACTGGCCACCTGAGAAGTCCATGCAAATCCTTGCTGTAGAGGCATTTTCTCGGTAGCAACACCACATACTGCCACGATGGCAACAGACTCGGATGTGGATCTCAATACCACTCTGGACAAGCTTGCCGTTCCCGCTGCTTTCCGCGACTATGACAGGATGTCAGACCAGGACGTCCTTGCTGACCTCAACCGCTGGCGACAATCCTTGCCCAGTGTCTTGCGCACATTGCAATCACAGTTGAATCATCGAGAGAAGCTCACCGCTGAGGAGAAAGCGCGCACAGCGTTTATAGTCTCCAGCTTCGAGGACATGGAGCCTTGGAGTCCAGCAAATGTCTCGCAACTCTGCCGCGGTACGCATATTTTCACTGCAACTTAGACGTCAGCCGACCCTTTTGCATCAGAAATCTTGGACCAGTATGCTCAGCCCGTCGCCCCCGTCGTCGAACGCGTCTTGAGTACTCACCTGAAGCCGATTTTCCGAGCAAATCCACATCCCGGCCTGAATCCTACCACGGCTAGAAAACTGCCGAGGGTGATGGGCGGCCCTCTGGGTCAGCAAGATTTCTACGAGGGCCAGTCCTGGAAATCGTATCCTGCGATCTCTCACGTACTGCGATGGTGCATCAGACATATCGACGTAAGTTTGTTGGTGTAGGTTAGAACTGTATATGCCGCTAACGCCATCGTTTCTGCACATAGCAAGGAGCGTATGAAACTTTGTGGCACCTCCTAGTACCTCCAATGATGATCCTGATCGATGATTACGAGGTAAAGTACAAGCTTCAGGGTATCAGCCTGGTCTCCGAATTCTTGGCTGCTGTTCCTGCTGCGCTTCTCCGCCGCACTGGCGTAGATACCTTGCTATTCTCCGTCCGTAGAGACATTCTCCTCTGTCATCGGACCGTTCTGATAAAAACCTCGCGCAGAGCCTCAAGACTTGCATGACATTCCTTCACAACCCATCCACCCCTGATATTATTCGTCGAGTCGTACCTGCTTGGCTGGCACTTGTGGAGCTGACAACCTCCCGTGGCTCCTTGGACCGTTTCAACCATCTGTGTTCTCTGTTGGGAGAAAGTATTATAGGGAGCACTTGGATGTATGCCGCCGATGACGCCGATACCATTGAGGCTACATTGGATGTTTTACCCTCAATCGTTTCCTGTCTTGATATAGGGGTCACGCGATATTTAAAGGTAATGTCACCTTTGGTAACTCGCAGTGGGAGCTATGCTTGAGCTTGTTCTAGGCAATTATTCCTCAGTTATTACACCTGCTTGCACCTGCCGGGAACATCGATGTGCCACTGCGCATGCAGATACTCTCGCTGCGGTCTCTGCGTATTGTCATTCAGCTGTCTGCTCCGCGTATGCATCGGTGGGCGGGGTTGATCTTGGACAGTTTGGCCAAACGATGGGTGCTCTTGATAGAGAATCAAGCCAATGGAGGTGGGGACGGTGAGTGTCTGAGTTGACTTCCTGGAGGTCTTTCTTTGACCCAGTGCATTATCTCAGAGGAAAGCGCCAAAGATGAGATACGTGGTGTTGTTAAATGCCTGCTCCGTGTTTGCCCATCTGCCAAAGTATGTGAATCGCAGGCGTAAAGGTATATTCAGTCGCTGATATCGATGACCTGCGCAGGATCGATTCAATCTAATATTACAAGTAGACCCTATGGGTTTTCACCCGTGGGCAGTACTAGAGGAAGCACACGGGACAGTATGAGACATGCACGAACTTGTGAGTGTAAGGTCTGCGGAGGAGACTAGAGACATGCCATCGATACCATGTGTTGCAATGTATGGTCGCGGTGAACCCTAACCCCAATCGCTCTCTCGGCTACTTATCGGAACGAAAGCAAGACAAAATTGCCGGTCCCGGTCCGAGATCGCTTCTGAGAGATATTTACAGCCATCCCCAAGCAAAACGTCTTATTCGTCTTGATCGTGCCTCGTCCATCTCGACTCTCCCCCCTACCATGAGCATCTCTGTGGATGACTTGGTGTCATCGTTGAGCTCCAGTCATATTGGACAAGAAGCTATTGACCTTGCGCTGTTGGAGGTAAGCCAAAGTTTCCTAGATGTCTCGCAAGTGGCGATTGACGGAGGTCCATCCAGCGCCAGCTCTCAGAGATTCTATCGGCCTCGTCAAAGGCCAGCACGCAGCAGGCATCCCAACATGGATGTATACAACCCTTCAATACCCCCACGAGTCGTACACCATCGTCTAGTATCAGCTGGGAGCCGTCTCAGGCCCGTAGCAGGAGTTGCAGCAGTGCATTCCACGGGGGAAGGATGCCTCATGCCGACACCGACACAGTCGCGATGGATGAAGACGACTGTTTGGTCGAAGACCTTCTAGATCCCTCTTCTCAACCACCTCTGTTTAGGGGGGACCCATCGTTGGGCATGCCGACGAACCATACTTCCTCTCTCTACATCGCAACGTCTCCATCGCCAGTTTCCCCAGAGCAGAACAGTGTCTCGGCGGAGACGTCGCTTTTCGCAAGCACCGATCCATTCTACCTTGCCCAGCTACATGCTGCAGGTGCCTCTCCATCCCTCACACAACCATCTTACTTCTCCCAACTGGGGCGGGCGTCGCCACAGTCACCCTTTGTGCCAAATACCGGTCAGCATCGTGATCTCCGTTTGGCGGATAAGGGAGCGTTCGTGTTCTGAAGGCGATACGCACCCGGGGCACGCAGGTCCCTACGGTATTTATTGGTCAGAGGATAGTTATTGTAGATTATAATAGTCCTGGGCTGATTGACTTTGACCATTCGTACCATACTATCATCCAGTGTCAGGGCTGCCGTATTTGTACTTGAGCTTGGATACTTATTGACCCTTTGTTATGCTTCCTGTTGTAGCGCTTAGTAAGCGCTGGGTGGGTGGCCCACAGAGGGAGTTTTGTGATTCAAAGTTCAAACTTGTCCAGCGTGCAACGTTCACTCACAAACTCTCCCAATCGTCCTCGTCTCCCAACCGAAAACAGCCCGAGACACTTGTCCCTCGACAAACATCCGTAGAATCAGCGCACGGGCAGATTGATTCTGCAAGACATCGGGAGCAACCACACAGTGCACCCGCAAATTATGCTCGCGCTGGCCCAGCCATTCTCACCCGTAGACTGTCCGAGTAGATCCTCAGGAACGTCGTCCGCATCGAGCACTCGTCCTTTGCGTCCCCTTCCGTCCAGGTCATCGTCGTCTTCAAGCCACTCTCTTCCCCCATCGTCAACCCTGCCGACCCCATCTAGCTCCTCCCGGCCATCCCTGAGGGAAGGCCACCCTTCACCTAGATCCTCCGCACCCCCTGCTCTACCCCATGCACTCTCCCATTCATATCACGATCCAATCAATCCGCATATACACACCTCAGAAAAACAAAGGGATAGATCGGATTCAAAAAGTATGCACGACGAGCAGCAGGTCAATATTCACGCATACGATCCCCAGCAACTTCTCCGGTTGCTAGCCTCTCTGTTAACGCAGATCGCTACCACAAATGACGGACTGTCTCGTCGGGATCTTGGGGTAGGTGCCTCTCATATGCGGTCACCTTCATCCGGCCATCATCCGCCTATATGGAACTCCTTGACGTCTGCTTCCCGAGAGGCTTTATCCGGGACAGCTTCTCTGGCGTTCCATGCGAGAAACATCCCGTCGATATCTCTTGAAGCGTATCTTGTCCGGATTCTCAAGTACTGTCCCGCAAGCAACGAGGTGTTTCTATCCCTGCTCGTATACTTCGATCGCATGTCGAAGTTAGCCAAGGAAGCCAACGGCCGATTGTTTGTCATTGATTCGTACAATATTCATCGGCTCGTTATTGCTGGCATTACTGTCGCGAGCAAGTTCTTCAGCGATGTGTTCTACACCAACTCGCGCTATGCCAAGGTAAGCCTCGCCATACGGTAGCGCGCCATTGGCACTCTGACATCCCTTCCGATCAGGTGGGAGGACTCCCTCAAGCCGAGCTGAACCAGCTGGAACTGCAGTTCCTTCTACTCAACGACTTTCGATTGATGATTTCAACCGAAGAAATGCAGAGCTATGCGGAGCAGCTCATACGATTCTCCCAGTCAAATGACGACCATGCCATTGGCTTGTCTGCACAAGTATCGCCGGCGCAGATGAGTGGCCAGTCCCCCGCAGCGCCCTCCAAATATATGACCTTCAGAGATGCCCAAGCCCATCACCTGGGGGAACATGATTCGCGCATCACCCAGACACCCCAAGCAGGCCCGAGCAGGCCATCCAGGAGATCCAGCATCGCTCATTCCATTGTATCCGACGCTACCAGTGAGGCGGAGACTGAGTTTGACGGTTCGACAGACGACGAACCTACGATCAGGCCGACGCATTCCTCGGCATCGTCAGAGACCACAAGCATCTATGGTGCAGGGGACGATACCGATTCTATTCACACTAATGATGGCGAGACGAGCTACGAGGCTATGGATACCTCGGAAGTGGAGAGTCATCGACATCAGAATGGAAGTGATGCTATGAGCCCATAGGGCTGTGGTCGAGGACTGGGTATGCTAGAAGATTAGACCGTTCTGCTCGTATTTCAACAGGGGTTTGTACGCAAACATCAGGATCACATTGGCATTGTCACTGTATTCATACTTAATCAGAACTACACCATAGCGAAACTAGTAATGTATATGTATGTAAGCCTAAGCCGATGGTTTTGTCCGGCTGTTGTCGCAGGATACCATCATGCGAGAGGGCGCTGCGCCGTCTAGCCAGCCTCGGTAAAGAATGCGAGATGCCCGCAGTAGTCTTGTGTGCGGCAGGGAGTAAGCTCCGACTGTCGTTAGCCAATGGATCTGGCAAAGAGTGCACATGGGGCGAAGGGCCAATAGCACAAGCGGAAGCCGCATGTGGCTGATCGGGGATGCTGACGTGAGGGATGGCTCATAGCAGGTCGAAATCGTCAAGCTAAAGGTAGATAAGCATCATTGTACTACAAGTCAATAAGTTGGCACTCGCCTCATCGTTATACCGCATGATGGTTCTTCTAAGCTTGGAGGTATCGACCCAGGTCACAAAGTCCTCCATATGTCTAGAAAAGGATGAGCAGGTGTTAGAACAATACTGAGGGTGTGCTTGCCTAGTGACTAGGAATGCAGGGTCTGTTATGGTATCGGGGCCTACACGAACGTGACCCTGTTCGATGAATTTCACAGCCTAGAGGGTGTTAGGTTGATAGAGAGAGAAAGTAAAAGAAAAGGACTTACGGCGCTGACGGTTTCAGCCATTTTGGACATGCACATGACGACAGCGAGACGTCTTCTGCAGAAGGCGGCGACGGTGAGTTTGTTCTCAATGTCACTCAGCTTTGCGGTGGAATTGAGAACACCGATATCATAGAGTTTAGAGAGCAACTGGCCCTCCATCCGGGAGCGGAAGGGGTCTTGAGGTGGTAGGAGAGAAAGGCGATGTGCGAAGGAACGCAGTGAGCCACACAGTTTGTTGTACCTGGTGAAGTCTGAGCGGCAGAACTTGCGAAAGAGCAGAGGCCTACATACTTGTGGTAATCCTCTCTGTCCTGGATATGATATCGGCGGAGGACTTTGATTTCGCGGAGGTTTGCATCCTGCTTCCACTGACGGCCTGGGTGAGCGAGCAGAAAAGTGAGGGGACAACAACGGTGGGACTTGCGTTGAGAAAGTCAACTTTTTTGAGCAGTTTCTGCTCGTGGTGCTTGAACTGCCGGACCATTCTGGGTGGTCTATGTCAAAGACGGGTCAATAACATCAACAATATTCCATTCTACTCTAGGCGTCTTGACCGGCGTCCATGACAATGTCGATCGATGTCGATCGGGCGGCTAAGTCTGCTGAACACGGGGGCGTGGGAAGGCGCAGGCGCGGGGATGGATCCCTGCGAGCTCGAGGCTCTGGCACGCGCGCCGCCTCTTGCTCGCCGTCTGCCACATCGTCCGCACCCCTTCCCGCCCTCTCCCCGTCGCCGCGCTTCTCGCCGTGCTCGCACTCACCGGCTGACTGTGACCATCACCATCTACATGCTAACCCATCCCTCCTTGGACCTCTCATAGTTCCCCGCTGTCGTGCACCCCAGCCTCCGCCTTGTCTTTCCCGCCTGCCCGACTCCTCTTGCTATACATCCTCGTCGATACTCTTGTTTGCGCAGCTGCATTCTCTGTCCCTCGCTACCGCCCCGTGCTCCTGTCCCAGTCAAGCATGAACCCCCGCCCTGGTCTCTCCCATCTGAACCCGAATGCGCTCAACATGGGCACAACTTTCATGATGCCACAGCAGCAACAGCAGCAGCCGCAAGCAGGGCCGTCCCAGCCCTCTCAGCCTTTCCCTCAAAACAATCAGTCCGTTCCATCTGTCGGCGTTTTTCCTGGCGTCCCTCAGCCCGGTGTCCCTTCGTCAGCTTACCACCTCCCCGCTCAGCAGCGCCCGAACCAGCAGCGAATGTTCGCTCAGCAAGGTCCGGGCATGCAGCACATCAACGGCTCTGCTGTGCCCCCCGCTGCATCCCTCAATGGGATCGGGCATAACCAACTGCATTCCATGCCATTTGCCGGCCAGGCCATGCCACAACAATCCATCCGTCGCGTCCAGTCACAGCCGCAATCTCTCAATGGCATACCAATGGGCCAGCCTGCTGTCGGGACTGTCGCTGGAATGCCAACCATGTTCAACAACATCAATATCAACTCCCAGACCATCCCATCGCAAGCACGTCACGTCCCGCACCCCCCGCTACCAGGGCAGTCCCAGAACATGCGCATGCCTCAGCAGGCCCACACCCTTCCAGGTCAAGGCCAAGGAAACGATATAACGCTGCTCGGCCGGTCCTCAATGCAGCCCAACCCTGCAGTATTATCTCGCGCGCCGTCTACCCAAGCCCCGCCAATGAATAATCTGGCCCCTCCGTCCATTGCGTCCCAGTCTCACTCAGCAGGTATACCGCCTCATCAACATTCATTCCCATCGATGCCATTGAACCAGATGATGGTATCCCCTCACATTCCTCATCCACAACCTCACGGAGGCATTCCAACCGCCACAGGTAACCTCCCGCTGGGGCCGAATGGTGCTGGCAATCGGAGGACACCAGATAGTAATTTATTCAATTTCCAAACTTCGCCTTTGCCACAGGGTCCCCCTCGATTACCCTCCAGAACAGGCCAGTTTCCCTTCATACCTTCTTCGTCAGCGTCCCCTCGTCTGCAGTCCGATTTACCTTCCTCCGCATCTACGGGTCCACCCAATGGACAAACGTCGACCGCACGGTCTGGCTTAATGACGACGCCAGCCCAGGCTCTTGAGCAGATGAGTCACGGAGGGGCCGATGGATTACCCCTCCCCTCAAATGCGAGTGTTCCGTTGCCATCGGGGCCCTCCCGGCCATCTTCGCAACATGCTCTCCACACACCGTTCCAAATGACCTCACAGCCATCGCAAGCTCGGTCGCATACGCCGTCGCAAGTGCGAGCATCTCCGCAACAGGCTCTTCTCAACTCCAGGAGTCACGACGGTCGGCCTCTTTCGCAACCACAGGCTCCACATATTTCACACCCCCGAACACCCCATGATCCTCAGTCATCACTCCCAGCTACGCCTACGTTGCAGACGCGTACACAAACACCATCTGTGCAGCAGCTCGGCAATCCAGAACAATCGGTCTCGCAAGGCTGGAATATGCCCCCCTCTATGGCTCCTAATCCTAGCCATGTATCTCTAGCAGCCCAGCAGGCGGATGGGACTCAACAGAATCAAGCTATTACTGCCCTGATCCCCCAAACTACATATCCACAGTACGCCAAGCCGTTGTTTTCCATATATACTGAAAATGAACGAAATGGTTCTCTAGGCCAATGAAGGACATACTCGGCAAGGGCCAAGGCATATGCCGTTTACTCCAATTCAGCGGTGAGCTAGCGGATGATAACAAAGATGTCAGTTTATCACATAGCTCTTGTTTCGCGTGGCTCACATGTAGACACAGAAGCTACAGTTGCCTTTCTGGCAGGGTTTTGTCGAGCGTTTTTTCACGACGAAAGCGATACTGAAGTTTACGTTGTGGAAAGACAACCAAAAGAGTGAAGCAAAGCCCTTTGGTGAGTCCACTCCCGTCCTCCATGTATTCTCATCTCATTGCGTCGTGCGAAGAAATCGGATTGCGTATTCTCCCGCGATTCTTCCTTGTGACCAGTCAATCTGGTGTAAAATCGATGAATCTGAGCCTAGACGGAGCCCGGGAACGATTGATCACACCCACCCAGGCGAGCATCGAATGCACACAAGCCGTTTGGACGTTCAGATATGTCAACGGTTACATTGTGACTCTCCGAGGTCCGTTGATGGCCCACGTTCATGTCGTTCCACCCGTGGTCGGTCCTCGACAACCACAAATGCCTCTCAAGTTTGAGTCCTTTTCCTTCGATGCGACGTTTCACGATAAATATATCTCAGTCGATTCTCTCGATGGTACTCGACTGGTCGACTCACCTCCTCCGTCCCGACCACCCGATCCTACCATAACTTCCGTAAGTGGCGTTGAGAGGGTATCGCGAGGCACAGAAGATGTTGACAGGCAGGAGCCCAAAGTTTACTTTGATCGTCTTGCGATACCCGCTGAGCCAGTGAATGCCTTTGGTATACCGCAAGCAACGATGCGCTGCTTGGAGGTGAGCCCTCCTCATCGTACGATTTGACCATGCATTCTCATTAAACTCGTTTGATAGCTTGCAGAGAGTGTTGCTCAAATGCAAGACCTTCTCGATTTCTCGAGGTCGCACGCCTTGGGGCCCTTAGGTATGTGGATATTATAATTTGGTGAATGGATGCTCATGTCCTGGTCTTGTAGATGCCCTCGAGCAATATGCAAAGATCCTGCGAGAATCTCAGAGCGGCATCGTCAGCGGTTACGGGGTGTCGCAAGCGGTGGCTGGCTCTGTGGAACAAACTAGTGATATCGACGGCAATCCGCCCGCTGATGGGGATTCTCCTCGAATCATCTATCCTGGAGCGACCGCTCCTTCTACACATCAAAATCCGCCTCCTCCACCTGCCTCTCAAACTGCTGACGGGACACCGAAGCAAAGCAAAGGCACGCCTACCCAAACAGCCTCGACACCCAACTCAGGGCCAGCGTCAGCTACCACACCAGCAACTGCATCGACCCCTTCTGCATCTACCAACACCCCATCTCTTGCTAATGCGACGTTGAAACGCAAAGCACCAAATGCAGATGCCGCTTCTCCTACCATGGGTGGTGACCCCCCAGCAAAGCGCACTCAGCGGAAACGCGGCAGGACACAGGGCGGATAGATTGTCTAGGGAGCTGGGCGCAGGTGTTTCGGCCTTATTGTATACTTATTCCGCATGATAGATTGTACACTACTCGCTTGTATTACGGAGGGCTTGTATAGGTAGCAATATAGTTTAAAATCCGCTCAAGATACGGGCAGTCACGGTGGCCATCCCGAGAGTACTAGAACAAGTCCATGCGCAACGGCTGTCATCTCCATCTCATACAGAACATCACAGACTGTGTTCATCGTCACCGGTCAGCGCTCAGCTGCAGGAAGCTAAGCCCTGCTAAGCCATGCTGTTTGCTGTATGCGTCCAACGGTCGAGAAGGATATATAGGCGTCGGGCGTTTCAGCTCGGCTGGTAATAATAATGATATATGTGCTGTGTCATTAATGGGAAGATAGAGTACAAGCACATTGCGCATCCAAGAGTTTGTTCACGCGACATGCCATATATAAGAGCAACGCGCCATGTACCTGTTAGCTTACTGGATCGTGGCTGAAGTCGCACTGGTCTCCATATCTGCATCTATAGCATTCGTCAGCCAGGGGTACTTTGTGCAGGATGTGGGATAGACGCTCGCCTTCCGGCCGCAAAGAAACTGCACGGCTTCCTTTTGTTGCTTCTAAATCCGTCACCCCGGCCTCTTCCCCGGCCTCTCCCCCGCCCCCGGCCGGTCCAGCTGTCATCCCACCGTCGTTCTTCATGATAAACTTTGTCTGACTCTGGGTAGCTCGCTGCGTCCCAATCCGCTCCTTCCTGGGTTGACTGTGATACAGACTGGGGAGGTACATAGAGACTTTGCGCATGTTGCAACAACTGTTGCAGCTGCTCCGTGTTCAAATTAGGTACTGCCATCGTAGACGACAACGTCGATTCAAGATGAAGCGGAGGTGGATGTCCATTTATAGAACCCTCCACTCCCGTAATCCCCGGAGCTCCGGATGATAGTTGGCCGACCAGGTCAGCTACCGAAGTAGAAGTAGACGCAGCAGTCGGCCCAATCGTTGAGGGCATCCCTTCAGTCCAGAATACGGCATCGACTTCAGGACCTGTGAGCATAACTCTCACATCCTTGTCAATTTGGTCGTCCAAAGGCAGTGTTGAGGGCTCTCCAGGGCTCTCCGGGATTTGCGCGGGCGATATGTAAAGAGCGACTAGTGCTGTTTGCTCTCGACTCTCTTGCGTTTCCTTCTCCACACTGTCCTTTCCCCTTTGGGGAATGTCCAACTCAGAGGGGATTTCAACGTCTGCGATGAATGTTACAATCAGTGCATCGACCAAGGCAATATCAACGACACCTACCACTCGGTTCGAACCAATCGATTTGCTCCTCGAAAAGGTGCGCATGAAGAGCAGCTCCTTCGCCTCGGTCAAGGTCACGAATATTGTGTGCGGTGAGTATACCCTATGTGGTCGTCAAGAAATCTCAGATATCATGGAGTGAGCAAGTAGGGTAACAACTGACATTCGGAGGATCGTCATCGTAAACAGCACGTTCAATGAGCTTAACCATGGTCAATCGGTCATCAGGAGCCCAAGTTACCGTCTTTCTCTTTTTGCTCGGCATAGGGGCATTCGTATGTGACGGTGTCGGGCCGGAAGGCATCGACGGCGGTGGTGGTGGCTGCGGCGGCGGCGCCGGTGATTCCTTGCGCGACTTGGCCATTGACTTGAGTGCCTCCTGGAATGGATCAATCGAAGATGGCTGTGCGATATTCGCCTCCGGCTCCTTCTTGATAGCTGGGGAAGCCTTCCTGAAGCTAGGCAATTTCGGCTTCGGCTTCGGAGCGGAGAAGAACGATGAATCAGCCTTGGCATCCTTGACCTCCTTCACTACCGGTTTGGATTCCTTTTTGACCGTTGCGGCTTTCGAGGATGTGGGTGGAGCAGGGGTGCTTTTCTTCGTTGGAGGAGCTGTCTTGGCAACAGGTGACTCCGCCTTGCGTTTCTTACTTTTGCTATCTACTTGATTTGGCTAGTGTTCAATGCAACGAAATACCACATCAACTCACCTTCCGCGTGGTCTACGTCCATTCGTTTGGATGTATCATCCGTGTTCGTTGGCAATAGCTGTCTCCACTTTCGCTCGATATTAAATGCAAAGTCTTTGATGGCTGTACCAGTAGAGAAGTGAGTATGTTATGTACACTTTTGATCCACCTTCGCAGGAGGCTGGTTGCACGGGGCAAAAGCGATAGCCAATTGCTGTTAAACGTGGACTGACCTGGTGCAGGCGGTTCCTTCACAAGTCGGACGATGAGTTTCCCGAGCTTGGAACTCTTCAAAGTCTCAAGTGTGAGCGGGAAACGATCAATGACCTGCAGATTACATTACGAAGCCAATTCGAGGAATGTACCATGACGACGTACTTGCAGGATTGGCATGATGGTATCCGCCATCCGAGGGTCATTCTTATTTGCATAAGCTGTTCTCAGCCATTCCCGAGTGATGGACATGGCATTCTCATTCTCGACCCATGCGCGGAAGTAGTGATTACCTGCTTTGTCGCGCATATTGGAAAATATCTCCAATCGCACTTGAGGGTCGACCTCTTGCGTGCCGAAGTCCAGAATTAGGTTCGTCAATTGAGCGACAGCTTTTGCACCAGAGAATGCATTCTGCTGCAAGTATGGTGCTACCGCTGTGAGCAGTTTCTCCTTCTTTTGTTCAGGGCTCAGCCCTGCAGGGGAACCGCTCTGTGGGGCATAGAAGTGAGAGGTTGGGATGGGCGCGATAGCGGAGAGAGATCCCGTGCTAGGGGGCGAATGGGAGATGGAGGGAGATATCGAACTTTGTGGAGGCTGTAGTTGCGGTGGAGGCTGGGGAGGGGAGTGCTGTTGCTGGTGCTGGTGCTGGTGCTGGTGCTGGTGCTGGTGCTGCTGTTGCTGCTGATAGTGGGACGGTGTAGTATGGACAAACGAAGGGTTTATGGCCAACGTATGCTGGTACTGATACGGCGTCCTCGAAAGAGGGGGCGACATGTATGCCGAGGTCATGTATTGCGCACCTGCGGCAGAGGACGAGGGATCATTCACGTCGGTCAGCGAGGGACTGGAAACGGGAATCAGCATGATGATGCGCAACTGGTTGGGGAAGGATATTACTCGATAAGAGGTCCCGGTGCAACTTGCGATATGTTTGCATTGGACGACGAAGGGGCGGTAGTGGCGCCGTTGAGGGATGAGTATGTTGAGAGAGGGAGCGAATGGCCGTCTAGCCATGGTTGCGTTTGCTGGTAGGGAGTCACGCCATACTGAGCGGAGGGGTTGGTTTGGAAGTAGTTGCCGAATGCGTAGAAGGGCAGAGATGGCCCAGGGGCAGCCGATGTAGAGGTCACTGGGTACAATTCCGATGAGCATCATATTCAGCAAAGGCACGCGTCGGGCACAGAGAAAAGACGCGAGGGAGAAATAGCAGACATGCTCACCCGACAGATCGCCCAAGGTAGCAGCAAAGTCCGAGTCTAGTGACTGAGGGTGGACGGCTGGGTTCGCGCTTGTGGACGAGCCCGGAGAGGCCTTCCAGCCGTCGTCTGCAGGATCGGTGTGCAGAGGGCGGGCATCCGCCAGATGATGCTGCAGCCAAGTCGTATTTGTGTATTCCATCTGCACCAACAGCCGACTTTCTGTGCTCTTGCCCTTGCCCTTGTGCCCTTGCTCTTGCTCTCGTGTCCGCTCTGCTCTCAGCGACAATGTGATATTCTAACCTCAACTACGCGCACAACGGGATGAGAATGGAAGAGCCGTGGTCACCGTCCGCCGCAGGCTCTCCGCTTCCAAATGCTGGGTCCACCGACGAGTGGAATGGTAGTCTAAAGTCAAGCCTAAGGAGGTCTGCTGCTCGTCGTCTCGAAGCTTTTGACCCCCGTCGCCTTCGCCCAACGTGCGCCTCGCCGCATCAGGCAGTGCTTTCCCACGACTACAAGTCCAACTCTGCGCAAAAGGCGCCCCCCTTCCGAAACACGACCATCCCGCTCACCGTCACCATCCGCGTCCGCGCAGTGTCCCCCTGAACAGCGTCGCGGCGACAGACAGGTCAGTTTCCTTGCTTTTACTCGCGTCGGACGCGTCACAGTGACCGCATGTCTCCCAGTCCACAGATGGCCAACCTTCCCGAAGCGTTAGCTCAATTCGAGTATCAGAAAATGCAGGTGCGCGTGCTTCCTTACGTCGCCGCGCCAGCATCTTCACTACTCTTGCTTATCACAGCTGATTGGCAGCCTTGGTGCCGTGGCTGAAACGATGCGTAACTGCGCGACCATCGCAGAGCAGTTTGCACACCTCGTCTCACAAGTCCCTTACAACGCGTCACAAGCAAACGGACAACTCCCCATCATACCCAATACGCCGCTCACTGGGCGGGGTAAACGCAAGGCAGCCGAGCAAGGTGATGGCCGACGCGCGAAAAGAGTGAAGAAACCGAGGGATCCCAATGCACCGAAGCGGCCTGCCTCTTCGTATATTCTCTTCCAAAATGAAGTCAGGCAGCAACTGAAAGACAAGAATCCGAATCTGCCCAACAATGAGCTTTTGAGTCTCATTGCCAAGATGTGGAAGGATATGCCTAGGGAGGAGAAAGACGTGCGTTCTCTGCCTCATTCCGTCCAGTCTCACCCTGGAGATTCACGCAATTCATCTATCTAGGCGTACGAAGCTCGACAAAAGCTCGCTACGGAAGAATGGATGGCCAACAAACTCGCATATAAAGCGACTCAGCTTGCTAACCAAGAGCCTCCAACACTTGAGCCGCCTGTGGTATGTTATCAGTTTTCTTGAGGAACTCGCACTCACCAATGCGCCAGATCCCGGAGCAGCTCGGTCCAACATCTGCTCCGGATAGTTCGGATGAATCGTCTGACGACGAGAACAACTCTTCTGCATCCTATGATGGCTCTGACGACAGGCCGGAGCGTAAATCTGCGCGCACTACCAAAACTCAGCGCTCGTCGGCTTCGACCGTGGAACAAAACTCAACAGCAGGCAGCACCAAAGCATAGCTGCCTTGATCGTGCTCTTACGGAGCATCGAGTCTCGATGGACATCTCACGTGCTAGACCCGAAGTCAACCTTGGAGTCGAGTGCGGATCTTCTACATAGTATTCAGTATAATTTCTTGCAAGGGCAGCCTTTGTTACTTGGTTGAAGCGAAAATGATTCTCTATTGTCTAGTCTATATGTTATTGTTGTGTAACTTCAGAACCAAGGCCCCATGAGCTTCACTTTCTTGTCTTGCAACGCTCCGCCATCGCTCCAGTATTGTAAGCTTAGCTTCAAAATGTTCAACAGTATGAGTATGTGGTACCCTACTTATCTCACGTGAGGGATACGGTACGCGTCCCTTTACGCAGTAAGTCCCTACGTCACAAGCTAGGCCTCACACCGATCGACCGTTCCTTCCAAACCGTACGCGTCTTCGCTCAGAACCAAACCACGGCTAAGTTACCAGCCCACAACTTCACACATCAGTCAAAGGACAGCTTCCCGCCAAATTCATCTGAAGACCTTCGCGCAACGGCATACTGCTACGATGGCAATCGATGGTCTGGTTATCTTGGATAGTATGTCGTGAGTACGGTCAATGCTTTCCCTTCCGTGAATGTCAACGTCTTCAAGTCGACCGATCATACAGTCTGGATTTCGAGCGGTCCCATCCGGATACCCATTATTACATATCGATGCATTCAACAATGCTCTTGGGGAAGCTGGTCAGGATGAACTGGTAGATCCCGTGCTATACGTTCCTCAGTCAGGCTTGGGCACGCCAAGTGCTTGCTGTCATATCAAACGGGGTGAACTGCGGTTCCTCTGTCTCGTCAGCGGAGAATGTATGCATCCATACCTTGCCTTGGTTCCCTGCACTCATGTCTCTATGGGCATTAGCGGATCCACTCTACGTCCTCTCCTTTTTGGAAACCTTCGTGGATATACTCAACGACTATTTCGGCCATTTATCTGCAGAAACCCTGAAAGATAGTTTCGACGTTGTTTACCAGGCATGGCCTGTCTTCCCTATTCCAGATGGTTCATCACTAAGCGTGCATCCTCAGCTTCTTGAAGAGACATTAGATGCTGGCGGTCATCCCTCGACAACGTCGAAGAATGCACTCAAAGACATTATCCTCCCACCTTCGTTATTGTCGAAGGTCTTGTCTGTGGCTGGTGTTTCAGGTTTAGCTAGTCCTGGTACAAGTGCACATCCCTTCGCTTCGCCGATCCCGTGGCGTAAAGCAGGCGTGCGCTATAACAACAATGAGATTTTCTTTGACATTGCCGAAGAATTAAGGGCGGTAGTGAATCGGTGAGAGTTCTGGTTTCCTCCTTGTGTCAATAGACTAAAGCATATACCTCATAGTAACGGTGCCTGTGTCTCAGATTCTGTGTGGGGAACTATTCGCGCAAACTCCAAATTATCAGGTACTTGGTGGATCAGTTCATTGATTTCCATACTTACCACCAACTAGGGATTCCTGATCTTTTGCTATCCTTCTCTAACCCTCAGTCACTGGCGGATTGCTCGTTTCATCCATGTATTAGGTATGTAAATCTAACCTGTAGATATGCATCGTATTGATTGGTTTTCTCCTGCAAACGAGGTTACAAAAATGGTCTCGCGACAAGCAGCTATCCTTTGTGCCACCTGATGGCCGGTTCGTCCTGATGGAATATCGATACGCAGCGGGCGGAACGCATCATGTTCCGGTACCTCTCTCGTTGAAACCAACAGTGACAATTCAAGAAAACGGAGGTGTGTCTCGTGGTATCGGTTCCCATGCTTAGTCTCAACGTTTTAGGGACAGGCTCATTGGATCTTACTATTGCTTCCCGTTTGTCCACTAAGTGGTTGGAGAACATAACCGTGTCCTTTTTCCTTGGTGAATGTGTCACCAGTGCTAGCCTTACAGCATCAAACGATGCAACATGGGCATTTGAACCGAGAACACGAGTAAGTTACATGACTATTTCCTTGGTGAATTCATTAACATCTCCGTAACACAGATCCTACGCTGGGAGATCAAGGCCATTGCGCCCTCATCAGCCTATAATCTTCAGGGGACCTTCTCATCGGGGTATTGTGCACTTTCTTTTGGCACTTTCCTACTGCATCTGACGAAACACAATCCCGTAGCTCCACAGTACCCAAGCCTTCTCGGGCATTCCGCATCACCTTTGAGATTCCGCAACATACTTTCTCTTCGCTGAAGGTGAACCAGCTCAAATTATCTGGAGAGGCGTACAAGCCATACAAAGGCGTGAGAGGGAGCTCGAAGGGCGTCGTGGAATGGCGTTGGTGAACATATTACCTCCCAGGCCAGTTGTTTTCACAATGCAACCTATCGGTCTTGGTCATGATTCTCCGTTCAGAATACACACGTTATCTCACTGTGTCTGCTATTCGGCTTTCTAGGTTTCTCGGCGTCGACACCCACCCTTGTGCAATTGCCTAGTCACGATAATCTGGAGATTGGTCACGAGCCCTACCGCGAAGTGAGATTCGCGAGAAAGGGGTATCACCTCGAGGTGATTCGCCTGCATTTCGTTATATGCAAGAAGACGCGAAGCAGACACACTTGCGTTCAGGACGGAGCTTTTATCATGGCTTCGTTTCGTCGGTACATGAGTTCTATATTTGGTGCCCGCCTCTGTCTTCCTCCTCCGCGTGAGACTATTTGAGGTCATTCCGTAACAGAAGAGAAGTAACTTCGTTCGGCCCTTGTCCTATGTGCATCCTTATATAAGCCTGATTTCAGTTTCAAAGATCCCGGGCCCCGCTGCGTTTGTGGAGATGATGCCAACGCAAACACAAGATAGGGGTTGGGACCCTCTTCGATATGCCACTCACTACTTTGGACGATGGAAAGCTTGCAGGTTCGGCCTCCTTCGACCGACAGCATCAACGTGCAACTCATCGCAGCCCCAAGGCACATCACATACACCTGTCAAAGCGAAGCCCTTCCATCTCAGACGGTTCATGGATGTGTTCCGTAGAATTATCTGGTTCAATCTTTTGGTCGTCACCCTTACACCTCTCGCCGCGGTTTATGGTCTCTTGTCAACAAATTTGAGTCAGAATACGCTCGTATTCAGTTTGACGTATTATGTGTGGAACATGTTGGGTAAGTGAGGGTCTTCGCAGTAGAGAAAAGCACCATTGAGCTTAGGTGTTTTATCAGGGATCACTGCAGGTTGGTCTCTCTCCTTGATTATGATCGCGTGCGAGTCTATGAACCCATCACTGCATAGGATATCATCGGCTATGGTCACACCGCTCTTATAATGCCTCTAAACCACTGCAGTATTTCTTAGCGATTGCGGGTGCCGGGGGTGTTCAAGGTTCCATAAAATGGTGGAGCCGTTCCCACCGTGCTCACCACAGGTATACTGACACCGACCTCGATCCCTACGGCGCACATCATGGTCTATGGTGGTCCCACTTGGGCTGGATGCTAGTCAGACCTCTAACCCAACCAGGACCTGCAGACATTAGCGACCTCAAGCGGAATATCGTCGTAGAGTGGCAACACCGTTGGTTCTTCCTTCTCGCCCTGTTCTATGGAATTGTTGTGCCCGCCGTTGTCCCTGGATATCTATGGGGAGATTGGCGCGGTGGTTTCTTCTTTGCCGGTCTACTGAGATTGACATTTGTTCATCATGTAAGGACTATCATTGCTCATATCCGACGACTCCCTGACCATATGTTAGTCGACCTTCAGTGTCAACTCCCTGGCGCATTGGCTTGGACATACTACGTTCGATGACAAGCTAACACCTCGGGACCATCTACTCACTGCCATCGTGACCCTTGGAGAGGGCTACCATAACTTCCATCACCAATTCCCCATGGATTACCGCAATGCGACAAAATGGTACCAGTGGGATCCGACCAAGTGGTTCATCGCCATTTGCTCTTGTATCGGGCTAGCGACCCATTTGCGCAAGTTTCCAGACATGGAAGTGAGGAAAAGTCGATTGACGATGAAGCTCAAATCACTGAAGGAAGAAAGTGATGGTCTCAATTGGCACAGCCCTCCTGCCGAACTTCCTGTCATTGATTGGGTCAATTGTGAGTGATGAGATTTAGGCCACTGGCTGAACCTAACATCGGTGTAGTCCAGGAGCAATCAGTAGTCAAACCGCTGATCTTGATAGCTGGTTTTATACATGATGTCGGAGAGTTTCTCGATCAGCACCCTGGAGGTCGGCGTATGTTGGAGGCATACACGGGAAAAGATGCGACAGCAGTGTTCTTTGGGGGTATATACGAGCATTCGAATGCCGCGCAGAATGTACGGTCTCCAAGTCCTTCTGATGGTGCATGATGACTGACTGCAATCACAGTTGCTCGCTACCATGCGTGTGGGTGTTCTGCTTGGAGGACTCGAACACGTCCCAGGAATCGTACCACCTTGCCGGAAACTACAAATTGTGTCGTGGGACGGCTCTCCCTCTTTGTAAGGGCAATTCAGCTACATACTAATGTTCGCACACGACAACGGTGCTTGTAACATGGCCTGAACATGGCGGAGTAGAATTTTGTTGGATGCTTGCTTCGATTTGTCATCGTCTCTTACATGCAGCATGTGTACTCGCAGATCTAGGTCCTAGGAAAGGCAGATCGGACGTACGCTCACTGATAATTCCATTTTCCGGAGCAGGCCTTTGTCGATCAAGTACTTATGCTGCTGGTGTGATAAGAAAACGTATCCTGGTTCCATGTATCTCTGACAAAATGCGTTGACGGGCCCTCGACCCCCGCTGCTTCTTCTGTATGTTCAGCACAGTACTACAAATAGTTGCATCCCTGCCACTCAGGTATCTACGCCTTGATGCCCTTTCTTCAAGTGTTGCGGACAGCGCCTGGAAGAGGGCATATTCGCAATGAATCCAGATGGATGAACCGTGCCAGGCGTTGACCTACATTGAGGTGTATGCAATCGATGCCGGCCTCGTTCAAGTTCGCTACAGCTCATGATCAGCTCAAGTGCGGCTTTTGGTTTTGGAAGCAGCGGCAAGACGCCCGCAAGGAGGCTGGTGAGCCGCAAGCCCACGCTAAGACGGGAGGGGGTGTGCTTAGTGCTACACCTGCAAGACACAACGCTGCTCGCATTCCCCGTCGTCCACAGGCTGCATCGACGAGCGAAGGGTTCGCGATGCCCAACAACGTCGGGCAATATCCCCCAGATAGCGAGCAAATGGTCCCCAGTCAAGTTCGTTCCAAGCAGCCTCGCTCTCATTCGCCCATCCCCTCCACCAGTGCTTCGACCTTACCACCAGAGACCCGACCGCCACCCACGAAACGGGCTCGCAAGGCGATCAACTGCGAACCTTGTAGGAATAGCAAGTTGAAATGCGACAGGTGTGTTCTCTCAGTGTACGATTGCGTACAAATGTGTGTGCCGGGATGGCCTGCCCCTCTGTCGGCTGGCGGCGAGGTTGGGTCTAAACAGATACTTAGTCGAAGCCATGGGCTATCACCCGGAGCTGTCAGATCCGATGCAAATTCTCAGCCATACTGGAATCTGAGTTCACTAACATCATCTCCTCGCTTTCCTCGGACTCGTAGAAATCGCCCGTGCTCATCATGCATACTAAGAGGTCAGTCGTCAGCATCCCTTCTCTTGTCTCAGCACCGGTTCTGAGGCTCTTGTCACCCCCAAGGAACTACTGCGAATTGTTACCAAGGACAGGATGTCGATCCTGCGACCCGCGGTGACGACTTTGGGTGAGTAGCCCCGGGCTCTTGGACGGCCGATGACTGGAGCATCACACCTCCTCCCAGACAATCGCGCGTAGATCCTGGCGCAGAGTTCAATAGGATACGGCATTCCCTCTCTTTACTCGAATCATACCTCTATCAAAACCCTACCATACGGAATCCTCTTCAATCTACCGCAGTACCAGCACCTTCCACTAAGCGTCCTTTAGCCTCACAGTCTCGACCCATTCCAGATATTATCAGAGACGTGCCCGATCATGAAACCTCATCGCTGCAGCTTAAGAGCAAACCCTCCGATACTTCAAACGCACCGGGTATGCTGGGTCATCAAGGCGTCGGCGGTTACTATTCAGGGCCTACCAGTGCAGTATCTCACTTAGTCTCGGTATGTCAAGTTCTGCAGGTCATATACTCGTGATGGTAAACAAAACACTAGGTTTCTGAGCACGACGATGAGTCGGCTGAACCTCCGCCCACACTATACGACCGAATGGTATCCGAGGGTGCTCCTGGCCAGACTTCTGTAGCAGAATCGTCTGCACCGATTTCTCCAAGTATGCGCGCCACGTATGACGAAGACATCATTAGCCAACTCCCCCCGATCTACACCGTCGATGGCCTGCTAGAGTACTACTTCGAGTATTGCAATTGGATCTATCGACATGTCAATCAATCAGCCTTCTTAGCAGGCTGGGAACGATTCAAGTCGGGTGTCGACGGGAATCGTATCATTCTGGCCACTGTCTGCATCCTCATCGCGCTCACTGTTAGATACCTTCCCCCCGGTCACTCGCTGCTTGCAAGTCTAACAGGCACCTGCGAAGAAATCGGTCGCAAATACTACGATGCCATGTTGGAAGCTTTGAACCGATACCACCAGACCTTGCGAAGGGAGAGACAGGGGAAAGGGTATACCCTTGACCTTGTAGAACTGCTCCTGGTCCGTTGTCATTACTTGACATTTGCAAAGGAGGACCCTGAAGAAACATGGAGCGTCAGAGGAGAACTAGTTAGTATGGGCACAGCGATGGGGCTTCACAGGGATCCAGGCCATACAAGATTCTCAAGAACAGTTGCCGAGCGACGACGATGGGCTTGGTGGCATATCATTTTATTAGAGAGGTAAGTTCAAAGGTTGACAATCCACTGCAATACATCATGACTTAGCGGCGTTACAGGTGGCAAGCGTTCATGTTTGGAAGACCATTAGCCATTTCCTCTCATCACTTCAACACCAGACTGCCTGCTGATTGTGATCCAAGCGTTGACAAATCGGGGCGTCTTTACGTGCCCAACATTGCGCTCTTTCGCCTCGCCAATATCTTGGGAGAGATCATGGAGCATGCCGTATCATTCCGTGCTGTATCCTATGGATCCATCCAGGAAGGCGATAGGCTATTGACACGTTGGATGGACACGTTACCTCCGGAATTAGATCTGGATGAATACCGTGTAGCACGGTCCCTAGGCAGCCCAATCACGTCTGTTCGGCGACTTGGGGTGCAAAGCGTTATTATACGCACCGCATATCATCACATCCGGTTTACATTGCATCGTCCATATGCCCATATCGCTCCCTCATTGGAAATAGCAGTCAGCGCAGCCAGCCAGCTCATTGCGCTCGTTGGTCAGACGCGTCCCGACTTCCTCTCTAACACCGCATTGGCCGTACCAGGTCATATGAACTGGGGGCCGTTTCACGTCTTCAGCGCTGCCATGTTTTTCTCATTCCAGCTTATTGCGAAACCAGATCAGCCAGCAGCCAATCTCTTTCGCGAGAATATACGCAAATCAATCGTATGTCTCGAGCAGAGTCGATGGATGCCGGTCGCAGATAAAGCACTTACGATACTCCAAGCTCTCGCACCGCTATATTCAGACGGATTCGCATCGGACTCCCCGGCTGAAAGAGAACGCAAGAAAGCAGAGGTCCTGACATTGGTTCGGACCCTTGCCTTCCCGTACCAGGAACCACCACAACCTCGGTCAATAACATCGCCTTCTCTCAGTAATTCAGACGATGGTGGAGCGGGTGATTCTCCGTCAGCCCTCGCTGGATCATCGCAAACCTATACACCGACATTGAGCACCGCTAACTCCCATGCGGACCACCCTGTGTCGTCTTTGAGATGGGCTTCGGTCGAGCAGCCCAATATGCCTTCGGCATCCCAGTCGACAGGTGCCACTATTCCCACCTCAGCAGATCCAACAGGCTCTAATACAAGCAGCATGGCGGCTCATCCAGGCCTAACGTATCATCCCCACGGCTCTACACTGCCTGCGCAAGGGTTCAACGAATCCGCTGGAGTGCCCAACGACACCGGCAATTATCACAGCACAATTTACACTTATCCAGCCGACGAAAGCTCAATGTGGGGGGCATCTATTGGGTTTGGACTGGGTGAATGGGCACAGTTCCTCGATGTCATGCAGCGATCGGATACACGGATAAGAAATGGGCAATGATTTGATATCTTTGTGAATTGGGCCTGTTGGGTCTGCTCTTGCTCGGTGCTCGTGTGGTTACTGGTCTAACATGCAACTGTATGTACTTCATGGCTGCTCATTGGTTGGAAATATTGGATGGATACGCACAAGTCTCCCCAACTTCGAGCTTTTACTTTCCGATACTAGTACTTACTAAGTATGGATTATTGTATGCAGGCCTTGACACTGGGTAAGTCGACAGCTTT
>JSYW01000958.1:0-11092 GCA_000787475.1 Lentinus polychrous | reverse complement strand
ACCACTGAGCCATCTGGCCCCCGAGCTGTAAGTAGAGAATCATGGCTCAGATGAATACCGCAAAATGCTTCCAGCGGTGTCCGTGTTTCCCGGGGGTCGATGGGACCGCAACGGAAGTATTACATAGGTCCATCACCAGTACCTGTGTCGACACCACCGACGGTGACGGAAATGGGCCCGATGAGTCCGAAACAGAGCGGATGGGTACGAGACTTTACGTTGAAAGACTCAGAAAAATTCTCGCATATCGCGGTACAAGGACAAGTCGCGCCTTGCGATACGCGCGGATGAGGAAGTGGGTGAGAGACGGGCTTCCTGGGCAGGCTCCTGAATCAAACCAGCTCAAACCAGCCCCAGAACGTGGGTTGCTGCCCTGCGGGCTAAGGGTGCATGATGGAACACGCAGCCACCTGCAAGGAGTACTAGTTATCAGTAGAACGCAAAAGGAAACAGTTTACCGTTTCTTGGGTCATTCGGTTGATTCATATCTGAGTGGTGCTGTGGAGAATGATAATATGGTAAAGCGACCCCGTTATTGATACAAATTTGACGAGCTTATAACCTGCTCGGACTTGATACAACCATTCAATTGATGGTACACGCAAGACTGTGACCATCTCACCCCCTGAAGTTGTTCTTCTTCTCACGAAGAATATCCATGATTTGCGACTCTGTCGATCCTCCGGTAGCCTTGCTGTTAAGACAATGGTCTCAAACATCAGTCTACACAGCTCGATTGGGTCGAAATACTAACCGAATTGGCTCAGAATCGAGACGAATGAAAGGATTCCACTCTTTCTCGTCGCCGATCGTGGTCAATCCAGTGGTGATCTTGTTCTCATCCACGAGCTTGCCCAGCCTCGTCAGGGCAGAGTTAGTGGGATCCACAGACTTGGCGAACGCAAGATTTCCAGCGGTATACTCGTGTCCGTTGTACACGATGGTCTTGTCCGGAAGTGTGCCGAGGTATTTCAGTGCAGAGACCATCTCCTCGCCTGTGCCTTCAAAGAACCTGCCGCAACCGGCGATAAACAGAGTGTCACCGGTGAAGACTGCACCGGGATGCTCAGCACCTGCGGACGATGAGGCGTAGAAGCAGATTGAATCTTGAGTATGGCAAGGAGTATGCAAGCATCTTGCGCAACAGGAGATAGGTTGAAATCGTAGAAGCCTTGAGAGAGGAGTAAATGACCTACTTGACTGAAATGTTCTCGTCGATGCGGAATTCGTCCTTGTCTTTCACCAAATTGGTCAAAGCTGGAATCTGGTTGCTACCACCGTAGATAGGTACCCCAGGGTATCTCTGGGCCTGTGGGTATGCATCAATGATATTTAAAGTTCAGATCTTGTCGTTACGACTCTTGGGATATCTGAGAGTGTACATACGAAAGCCTGCGGGTCAGCATCATGATGAGCAGGGACGATGGCAACCGAGGGCAATGCTAGAACAAACGTACCTGATTCCCTCCACTGTGATCGTGGTGGTGATGAGTAGTGAGGCAGGCAACAATTTGGACTCCTTCCTTTTCAGCAGCAGCTTGTACCTTAGGCACATCGTAAGGGTCTACTGCTGCCGCCTTCTTCGACGCGTCGTCGATGAGGAGGTAGGCGTAGTTGTCTGAACGAACGGGGACTGGAACGACCTTCATATTGCGGATGTGTGAGGTTGAGAAACGCCTTGTGGATGGCCTACGGAGGGTGGATGAGAAAGCACGAAAGAGAGGCATGTGAGCTTAGGATGGACATCGTGCATTATTACACTTAGAGTACAGTGTCTTGGTTGATGACGAAACGACATCTCATCTAATCCGCTATCTTATCTGCGCTGCGTAGGCTTCATCCACAGCATTCCTTTTCGGGAACTCATATACATCCCTAGATCTAACACCAGGCGGTGCTCTCTTGCAGTGCAATACATCCACGGCGTACAGTGACCCATCAGACAGCGGGCAAGATGCACATATTACTCGATACCCTTTCATCAACGCCTTCCTGCCCCCTGCCCACATCCCCCATCTCACTATTAGCTAGTCTTTCAGCGTGAACAGTGCTAGAAGCACTTTCCGCTAGCAGTAGTGCAACACTGTTAGTCTAGACGTCTGTACGTCTATGCCTCGTCCTCCAGACTGGGACCAGGTCAAACAGCAGGCATGTAGTTGTAAGTTCTCCCTACTACTCTTTCTCCCTATCCTCCGTGCTCATCCTTCACCGCAGCCCGAATATCTGCGTTCCTGCCCGACTGCCAGAAGTCACGGGGTTGGTATTGCTCTTCTTGGTACCCTTCCACTATGAACTGAGCTTGCCTCCTTAGATGCGCCATCGCCGCCTGACCCTCCTGACGGGGACACGCCACAACCTTCGACCTTCCCTCCCGCAGAACCTGCTCCGACTCCTGCGCCACAACCTGCATTTGCGGATCCTACAGACACATCCCCTCTGTCCGCGACTTCCCCGGCAACACCGCAGGATCCGCTTGCGACCACAGTAGACAGTAGTCCTTCTATCGCTGCACCGACCACTACCTCGACTACTCCAGACGGTCTCGGCACAACCACTCCAGCGGAGCCAACAGGTAGGCGATCGCAATCGCCACAAGTGCACGTACCGGGGGACGATACTACGGCTACAGATACGCTCGGGTCAGGCGATGTATCTCCTACAGATGACCCAGATCTGGAGTCAACATCCATTGATGCAGGCGCAACCTCGTCCTCAGTCGCATTCCCTGCTGCCTTCAGCAGCACGACGAGCCCCCTCAGTTCAAGTACCAGTCCTGCGGGCATTGGTACTGGTGCCGTGACCTCTGGGAGTCATAGCCGTGCAGGCCCTATTGCAGGTGGTGTCATCGGCGGACTTGTTTTCCTTGGTTTGCTCGTCATTGCCTTCATCCTATGGAGAAGGCATCGTCGACGTCGCCGTCACCATCTTGCGCCTAGTGCCGAGTTCATGCATCACGCGCGGGAACGTTCCTTGGGCATGTCGCCTACACCATATGGAGGAGAAAACTCACAATATCCCGCCCTCATGCGACAATCATCCATCGAAGACCCCGACGACCTCCCGCCACCATTCACCCAGGGGTCCTACAGAGACCCAGTAATCGAAAAGGTTACTGCCGCGGAAGCCCAGAAAGCGTTGTACACCTCCACCTCCACACCTGCAGCTCCCCCTTCAGCCTTCAGAAGTGATTTGTTCACGGCCAATCATAGTACATTTGCACAGTCAGAAGGACAGTCGTCTCGATTGTCTTCAGACACATTGGCTCGGCCAACATCAGGATACGCCATTTAACATATTTATTATGCTTGCAATTCACTCTTTGTTATTCGTGAGTCGATAGTGGACAGTACACCGGATACCGAAGGCAGCGTCTTGACAACCTCAATTTGTTTATGGAATGTGTTAGGAAGGATTGGAATTTCTCGTCTTGCACCTATCATTGATTCTTACATAGATTGGGTCTCATGAATCGTTCTGCGCTTGGGTAAAGCGGTGCGGCGTCGTTATCGACAAACGACAGCGAGCTTTTTCTCCCTTCGAATAATATCTATTTGTACTTGAATAGTTGTACTATAGCTTGCTTGCATCGTCTCAAAGTCGGTGGGATACATAAGGATTTAGACATTGGTCCTCTACTGAATTATTGTGTAAAGTACATCGTAACGACTAATGTCCAAAGTAAACCCTGAGTATGTGAATACAGCTCTGTATAGGTAGTTTATGTAGCTGGGAAGGAACCCCACACCTGATACTAGCAAGCATGTGGTATCCTATGGAGTTCAGTCACTGAGTATAGCTTGCACGACATTCGCGACCCTCAGTTGCCGGAGATCGGTATACGTCTACAGTCATACATTGCATGCGTCAACGCGGGTGAACGCAATTCTCAACAGGGTAGAAGAACACACCTGACCACAGCCCACGAAGATGATGGGTTGACCGGTAACATAGGTCATTGATAATGCCGCTCCAACCTGCGCAAATGAACAAGGGTTACATCAGTTCGATTATCTCATGACCCACGCACCGGAGAAGGACCATCATACCTTATCATCAACGGTATCCCACTTGGTGACCAACATACCGTCAATGCCGCGCTCTTTCCCCGGTCCACCGGAGGCAGCAGAGAAATCACGCAGTGCTCGGTCGAATTTTTGCAATTGGTCGACAGCTTCGTTTCCGACGAGTGCTTCGCCAACAAATATAATCTTGTCGGGATTATTGATCGCAACGAGCTGTTGTTGGACATGGACTTCAGACCTGGAGCGAAGAAATAGTACATTCCGAAGGCCTCACCTTTGCCAGTGCACGCATCAGAGGCTAGAACAAATTCATAGGAAGGAATCTCATAAGATTCTTCGCGCGCTGCAACATTGGCGGATGAAGACATACCTCATTGTCCTGCATTCGACCGGCTGTGTCAATAAGGACGACGTCAAAGTCATGATCCCTCGCTGGAGACGGTCAATGAGATCGGCGACTTTGCATCAAGCGACATGATTCTTACCATAGGCAATGGCTTCTTTGGCGATCCCGGCTGCATCCTTGCCATAGCCTTTCTCATATAACTCAACCCTTCCCTTGCTATCTGTCGCACCATTGACACCAAGCATGCTCAAATTCCGAACATGTACACGGAGTTGTTCGACAGCGCCACTCCTATCAATGGTCATATCGTCGTAACAGTCAATCAGTCCCGTTCACTGAACCATGATGAACCCACTCCGACTACTCACCTGAACGTATCGCATGCAGCTATCAGCACCCTCAAGCCGTTTTGGATCAGCCAGAAGCAGACTTTGGACAGATTCGTGCTTTTGCCTACACCGTTGACACCGACGAAGGTGATGCTATACGGCATGCGCTGTTGTGTGGAAGGTAGGGGCGATGAGAGCTTTGTGCGAATGGAGAGCAAGAGGTCCGTTGACGTCTTCGGTGTCAGGATGCGAGTTAGGCTATTGGAAAGTGCAGCTCGGACAGCGGCATTAGTGGCTAAGCGAAAGAGTCAGTTATTTAAGCTAAAGAACACACGAGACTAGCTCGCGAATTCGTCAACACACTTTGGAAACCTCCGACTTTCTTCCCAATCAAACTCTCGCCAACGCCTTCACAAACCTTCTCCGCAATTTCCTTCGCAACATTCTTCTTCATCAAATGCTGTTTCATACCCTCCAGCACAGGTTTCAAATCTTCTTCTGTGAGCACCTTGGAACCAGTCAGCCTCGCAAAGAGTGAGCCCAAAGTGCCCAGGCTTCCGGAAGAAGAGGTTTGTTTGGCTTTCTGCTCTGCAGATGATTTCAATGCTTGAGTAATAATATCATCCGCGTCATTCTCGTTGCGAGCAAACTCCCAATCTTTGACTTCGTATAAGCCGTCGTGGGTACGCGTCCCTAGGGAGGTCCGGTCCACAAGTGCATTGAGATCTGGTCCTGCGCCAACACCATCAGGAGGCTTCTCTGAGCTGTAGTCGAGAGATGCCATGTCGGATTCTGTTGGAACAGAGTCGCCCCATTTGCGCTGTGCTTTCGTCTTATTTTTGCGTTTGGTCGGGGTGTCGGAGCTGTATCATGCAATAGTTATTGATCGAGCTAATGATGAATTGAGACTTGGCGTACTCAGAAGTAGGGAGGCTGTCTCTCCCACTCGCTGTCTCCGCACGTCCCGGACCACGCCTACGAGGTCCTTTCCCTCGCAAGCGGTTCTTCAACGCTTGCACATTGCGAGCTATTTGCTCCTCATCGATCGTTGTTTCTGCAGACTCAGAGGGAACTAAAGCAATGAATTAAGTAAATACACGCATATACCCGCAATGCGTCTGCTTACCTGTGCTCAAGTCGTCAGAAGGGGGACTCGGGCTCATCGGCACATTCTGCACGGGTCTGATTCGAGTTTTACGATCCTTGCATTCGTCAGGGTTGCAAGTCTACTCAGCAATAGAAAGTGGGGTTGACTAACCTGGGCAGCTTTCGATTCCAAGCCGTGCAAGAGCTTGTCAAACATTCCATCCCAGCCCTCAAATGCTGAGGCGAAACTCCAAGTAACGGGCGTAGCATCCGGCAGCTTTCCCTTGCTTGCCGCATGGAGGGATGCAATGAACGTGGCGAGGAAGGGCTCGAAAAGCTTCACGAAAAGCGCCTTCATTGCAGCCAAAAGTTCTTCGACATAAGTTAGTTGCAGAATCCGCTGGTATGCGACCTAGGATGAAGTGGATGTGCTGCAGCTTCAAAGAGAGTTCCCCGGTAGTATCAGCGTGGAATACGTACCACAAAAATAAGCTCCAAATCGTTCACGAAAGTCCACTTGACAGCGTAGCCATCCTTCTCGTACTTGTCCTCCGCAGTACGCCCCTCAATGAGGGCTTCGCGAATGAGGGAATTGACTGGCGACGTTGTCGACACTGCTGTCTGAGCAGCAGCGGGAGTGAAAGACCGCGACCATAGAACGATACCACCTGCTCCTTGGTGTCATTACCAGACATACGTCCGTGAAACTCGATGGATTACCTTTGTGGGATATAGAGCAATGATCTAGCATACTGCTTCCCTTTACCAGAGCAAGATGAGACGTCGTTTACACGGGCAACTGGATGAATATGGGTTAATAGCAACGAGGAAACAAGATAGTGGTAGTTGTGGTGCGGTAGTTGTGGTGCGGTGTGGGCCTAGCTCGCATGCATATCTCGACCAGGCACTGAATACAGTACCATGTCACGTGCGCAGCTGTTGACTGTTCGTGCTGACGGACGCGCGTCGGCGGCGTTGCGGATGTTGCCGACGTCATGCACTTGCGTGAAGGTCTTGCCGGTGAACGTTACACTCCTTACTTACCGCTTGCTATACCTACGGAATAATTGACACGACGCTCCCTCATAATGGCTTTTGGCTCCGCAATCTCAGAACAGCAAGATGTTGAAACAACGTTGAAGTCCTTCATCGCAGTACGTCCTCTCAACCGTACGCGAAACCGGGTTGACGTTGACAGTGTAATATTCAACGTTTGTAGGAAGACCCAGACTCGAAGTATGTTTTCGATAGCGAGCGCGACGCGCCTCGATCCAAGATTTGCAGGGAGGGTAAGAAACTCAGCCGTAAGTGTATAGAGGTATGCATCTCCCACTTGTCTTCCAGTGATTTGTTGAACCGACGTGACATATTACAGTTGCAAATGCACTCCACAAGGATGTTCCAGGCAATGCAGGTATGCCAACAAATGTATAGTCATACGTTCCCTCATATCATCATCCTCCAGGACCAGGGATTCTTCTGTGTGTTGCCCATGGATCCTAGCCGCACGGAGATCGAATGCACCCGGATACCGAAGTAACTATTATTCTGCCAGCAAGCACGCAGGCTACACTTTGTACCATACCAGCTCACTGGACTACCACATTCATGTGGTCCAGTCACACCAAGCAAAACTACCACTCAGATTTAGCATAACACGTCGGACAGAACATCCAGTCCGGGGAAAGCATTGTCAAACAACCAACTACTTATCCGCAGAAGTACTAGTGACAGGATGAACGTAGTCGATCCCCAGCTTGCCGGCACTAGCTTTCTCGAACTGAGCATCTGCCACCATCCGACGTTGCTCGGCCAATCTCAAGTCCATGCTCGCCAGATCCAATTCGTGCAAGGCTCTCTTCGAGGCTTTCACTAAATTGGCGTACTCCGCCTGCAGTCGCAGTTTTTGTGCCTTCAGCGTGGCCAGCTAAAAGACTCTATTGAGGACTGATGCTTCATGAGGAACACGGCTCAACTCACTTCTGGGTCATTCATTCCGCCGTGAACTCGCCGTTGGTACGAATAATCTTGCAGATGTGGTTTCCACTCTCCACTAGGTGGCTTGGGAGGCTCATGGACGACAGGCGTCGTCGCTTGAAAGGGACTTGCTCGGCTAGTCCACTCGACTTTCGAAGGCAAACTCTGGGCTGGCGAAGGAACCTGAGGGGACATGGGAGTGGTAGGTGTTTTCACATAGTTGCGAGGCTGGCTGGGAAGAATACGGCTATGCTCCGCTTGAGATGCTGGTCTTGGGATGGTGGGAAGTTGAGAGGGCACTTCTTCAGGTAAAGGAATTTTGGGGGCATCATTCTTGATTGTAACTGGAGAAGTCTCTTCTCGTGGCAGAGATAATTTTGGAGATACAGCAGTGGTAGCATTCAACGCAGGATCAGGTATAGCAGCGGGAGGTGGTTGCACCGTCAGTGTGGACGACTCGTTATCGGATGGAACAACAGGTATAGCCTCTTCCTTGGTTATAGGCGCTAAGGAGGGACTAGTAGCTTGTTCAGGGTCGTCCTTAGATGGTGGTTCTGGAGACAGCACATCCTGACGGACAGGTAGACTGTGTCTAGGCCTAGGAGGTGGTGTACGGGTATAACTCCGGGCGAGGCTTCGACTTCGGGAACGAACAGGGCTGCGACCCCGAGAGCGAGGACTGATAGCACGACCACGTTCACTCGGTTCGTAATGAGAAGGATTGCGAGGAGGACCAACGTCTATAGAATGATTACCTAGTTTGAGAACGCCTGGAGACCGATATGAATCCCGTGCTGAGCTACGAGAGGGGGAGCGTCGCCTGGGAGTGCGCTGAGACCGGTTGGGGGATTCCGGACGTCTTCGAGGGGGCGGGGAGGCAGAACGACCCCTCCCTCGAGAGGGAGACCTCGGCCCAGAGAAAGGGTGACCAGCTACTGAGAACGGTTACTGAAAATGTCCGCGGGAATTCAAACGCTCATGACTTACCCATGCGACGTGGAGAGCGAGAAGCACGAGGTACCCAAGATCGCTCAGGAGAAGGAGGAGGGCGATCGCGCCCTGCACGCCTGTCGTCTTCCCGAAGAAGGCGGGAATATGGACGATCTCTTCCGGGGCTACGTTCACGACGCCAATCGTACCCCGCCCTGTCCTCGGGCCAACGGCGGGCCCGATCTGCGTCTCGACCTCTCCAATTATCTATCTCGTTACTGCGATAATCTCTTGGCGGAGGGCGGTAATCTGGAGGAGGAGGACCTCTTCTTTCCCAGTCCCGTTCCATATAGTACCTTTCGTCTTCTCTGTAGCGAGAGTAAGGGTCTCTGGCGTAATGAGCATCTCGAGGGGAAGGGGGATAAAAGTCCCTTGGAGGGAGTGGTGGAGGATATGGCGGTGGGTGTCGGCGATCCATTCCAGGAGTATACGCGTCTACTGGACGAGAAAATCTGGAGCGAGGAGGTGGTTGCGAGGCAGGTGGGATGTAGACGTCGCCTCTTTCGCGAGGCGGCGTCCTGGGTGGGTATCCATGAGCACGATCATGGGATCCTGGCGGTGCTCGAGGGTATCTGTCTGCATATCGAGGAGGAGGAGGAGGAGTATACGGTACCTCTGGGCGTGGAGGAAGTTGGGACATGGCGTGCAGGATGCAAGGATGCAAGCGTGCTTCAAATCTCAGACCTTCAAGAAGAATTGTAGGCGTTTATTGTGCATTGTTTGTTCCTGCACGTGTACAGCCATTTACTTCTCCTGGCCGCCTGAGCAGTCTGGCAGCCATTTCGATCGTGCGTGTTGCCAAACGGACCAAACGGGCATCATAAAAAACACAGACCTCCTCTAATATGTCTGTGGCGTTATACCCACTTGCGTCTCTCTCACAGATAGAGAGAACGCCTTCACGCGAGGATGGTTTACCAGCTGAGCTCGAAGAAGACCTCCGGGCGTACGGATGTAAACTCATTCAACAAGCAGGAATACTTCTCAAACAGTTCGTCCCTGTTTTCTCCGTGACAATGGCGGTCTGAGTATTCTTTGCTATAGGAAACAGGTTGCTGTAGCGACTGCTCAAATACTGTTCCAGCGGTTCTGGTATGTAACATCCATGAAACAATTTGGCATTGGAGTACGACGTTTCCCATCTGATGCTCAGGGCCGTCGACTAATCGCGACTTCCAGGACATTGGTATGGGTGCATTGTATCTCGCGTCGAAGTTGGAAGAATGTCCGATACGTATGCGAGACCTCATTAACGTATACGACCTCCTCCTGCAACGTGCCGCTCACTCGTCGAAGTCAAAGTCATCGAATCGACCGCCAGACTTCAAATATATTCCCATGTCCTACTTTGGGTCAACATTCTATGACCTCAAAGACGCACTTGTGGTTGCAGAGATGCAAATACTGAAGCGTCTGGGGTTCCATGTCAACGTAGTATTACCCTACGGTACCCTGGTAAATTACCTTCGCGTTTTGGGGCTGACAAGTAGAGAAGATGTCTGTACACGAGCATGGGGATACCTCAACGATGCGTACGTCTTTTTTCCCCTGTAGCCAAGCATGATCACTGGATTTTCCGTAGGCTCCAAACTCCCGTGTACGCCCTGTATGCCGTACCGACAATTGTCTGTGCAGCGATTCTGCTAAGTACACGACACCTGCGAATCACGCTTCCATCCAAACCACCCAATTGCTGGTGGGAGCTATTCGATGCTGATTGGGAGGATGTCTGGAGTGTTTGCGGGTATATCATGCGGTTATACCGCAAGAGAACACCCGAGAGCGAGTGGCGACTCCTTGGGATGGTTTCGAAGAAGGGTGTGCGTCAATGGTTGGAAGAGAATCATGATCCTGCCAACTCAATACCTGACCCCTGTACTTTCCGTATGTAACTACTAACAGTACATCGATTCGAGGAGAGATGCTGTGCTGAGCTGAGCGTCACGTGCCTCACGCGCCGACTTAAGTACGTTTCATGTCCACTCATCTCTGCCCTTTGAAGCTTGATATACCAAAGTACGAATACATATATCGTCAACTAGCTTCTTGCCTGATATTGTTCCGACATCCTCAGACCAGCCACCCTGCAGATGCAATATTGAGTTGTGCAGACCTGATTTTGATTATCGTAACGGGCGCTAAGTACTAGGTTGGCGGCAATGGCTCTGCACAGTCCGAATTTCCATTATACTGTGGCTCATCTTCAAAGAGTAAGCTCAAGTCTTCTTGCGATAAGATGTAAACCAAAGGTTTAACAGCAGACGCATGAAAAACAACACGCTCTTCTACCTGCTGTAGATCATATACAGTGGCGCCTACGAAAAATGCAACACCCCCCTGAG
>JSYW01000957.1:0-11913 GCA_000787475.1 Lentinus polychrous | reverse complement strand
AGGGGAAGGCGGTGCCGCAGAAGTGTTAGGTACATGTTCCCCCTTCTTGCGACGAGATCGCTCCCCGCCCAGCGCACTCAGAGCGTGCCCCAGGAAACTCGTAGGTGTTATCTGGTCTGAAGGTTGAGGAATACGAGATTCCCCATTCCTTGAAGACGACGCGGCAGGACGTGCGGGTGAAAGCGCACTATCCACCACAGCGTCGGCAGGGTTTAAGTCTACTTCCTTAGCGCGTGCTGCCTTAGCCGAAACCGACTCATGTACATTGTCAGTAGTCTTACTGAAGCGAAGCTTTGTAGCCTCCTTATCCTTGCCTTTATGCTTTGACTTAGGAGCAGAACTTGTAGCATCTCCTGCCTGAGCTTCTGCCTTAAGAGAAGTCCAATACTGGATCATCTTGGCCTGCGCGGCCTCATCGAAGTCCGGGTCATTATAAAAGTATTCATTCCAAGTTTAATCTACCCGAGTACATGTCTAGCTCACGACGTTGAGCAAGAGGATTGAGTTCATCCTCAGGTATGCCTACGGCGCCCCATTCACGGGGGTCAATGGTCTTGCCCTTGCGCCAGGATGTCCCCTCACCCGGTGAAGGCGAGCGACGGTGGTCAGTACACGGCCGCCAAGTTGCCATAGGGAAAACCTATGGAAATCGAACATATGGTATCCATGTGGAAACCTTCGGTCACCATAAGTTTGAAGTGCATGGTCATCATAAGTTCGGATTCTTAGGAATTTCTCAAGATCTCTCCATATGTTTTTCTTAGGGTTCAGGTACCTCTGGGGCAACAAACGCGCGATTAAAAATAGATAGTGCTCTGCGATATACTTTTTATGGAAATTCTCAGAGATATGATATGTAGGACAAATAACAGTCAATTCCGGGTACAGTATCTACGGTACATGCAGGTACTGAACATTCAACGGCGACTACCATACTAAGTACGGTTATGGTCAGCATGTTGCATTCGCGTCTTATGATACGCTTGATTGCCCTGGACTCGAAGGAACCAGGTCAGCCATTTGAAGACGGGTGACAATCAGCGAGACTTACCGGCACGAAATTCGAAGGAGAGTGATGCGTTCGGCCAACGTCGAGATCGGCGCGAGTTGTTTCCTAGGAGGAACCATGTCAGTGATACAAAGGCAGCATAGCAAATCATGCTTACTGGAACAAAATTTGAAGGAGAGTGATGTGTTCGGCCAAAGTTGAGATCGGTGCGAGTCATTTCATAGCTTGAAGAGAATGAGCCTGACAAGTTGTTTACACGTAGTAAAGATTGTGAAGGATGAAGGGCAGTGGGCCTCGGGGCGGTTGCGTGCTGAGGGCCTGCAGGATGTTGATGGTCAACTGGAGAAAAGCTCTGAGTATATGCCTGCGCTGAGCTTAGCGGCTGGGAGGAGGACATCGGAGGCTGCATTGGGGGCATGAAAGGAGACCGGGGATGAGCCGAGGAAGGGCTACCATGACCAATAGGCGGAAGCGGAGTGCGAGGCTGTTGGCTTGATGGTTGACGTTGAGCCTGGGATAGCTGTGGTTCTGAGCAGCAAGTAGTTAGCCTCATATGTCCGGGGGATTGAAATGACGAACCACGAGAACTATCAAGGCTGCTGGAGCTTGACCAATGCGGCACCTGGTTAAGGTCGGAGTGTTGCGGCAACGGTGGTGACCAATGACGGGGAAGGAGTCGTTCCTCAGGCTGGAGAGGAGGGGCTGCAGGCAACGACGGCAGAGGCTCCGAGTCAGATGGCAGATTTGGGGACGGTCGTACATCAGGATCGAATGGTGAAGGAGACAGGGAGCTGGGGGATGAATTTCCGCTGATGTTATTTCCGTCCGCATGATTGCCTGTGGTGATCGACAGGACAGGTGCCGGAAGTGGAAGCATGGGGAGGTCGGCATCTGGCCAGTGCTGTTTTTCTACACGAAGACATTCATTGATGTGCCTAGAATGTAGGAGGTCAGTTGTGAGTTGTAAATAATACCATAGATTGTACATACGCTGGCCACCCGCCCTCACGCAGATTGGTGCCCCATTCTTCATAGTAGGAGCTGAGTTCTTGTCCAAATATCTGCCAAAAGCCCTCAGGCTCTCCATCAGTTGCTGCTGCGGTACTCTTCTTCTGGACACGACGGCGTTTCCTAGTACGTGCTCCCTCCGTGTTGGTATGCGAAGCCTCTGTGCCTTCTTCAGGATTCCGAGTGGCGGTGTTGATCGACAGACCGAAAAGCTCTGGATGGTCACGGCAGAATTGTCGCTAAATCATGCTGTGTCAGAGCGCAAATGAAGCATGACAGTTGTAAAAGCGTACCAGCAACAGAACATGTATAATGAGCTCAACTGTAGGCTGTGATTGACGTAGAGGGCCAGTGACAAATTTACGCTGCACATCAGTGACTGTATCGGCAAGAGGACTGACATGATTATTCGGTTTCGTCTCATAAACAGAATCGCGAATCTGTAATTATCGCAATGAGCAGCTCAGATGTTACGGTAGAACAGATAGGGTACTTACAAACTTCCGAATCTTGTTCTTGCTGGCAGAGAGGTGTGTCGAGATGATCGACTTTAGCTGCGTTTCACCAGACCGTGAATGTTCGTGAGCTGCATTAACGATTGCGACACATTCCCTGTTCAGTGTATCCTAAATAGCGGACTGTCAATATATACAAATCTTGATAGTGTACACTTACAAAGACCTCTACGATCATTACTGAATTTGCGTATTGCGTACGACCGGGTTGAACAACAAGAGCGTCAGCAATGCGGTCAATTTCGCTCTGTAGATGAAGAGTATTAGTATCGTCGGAATGCACTACAAGTGAACTTACAAGTTGGCTATCAGTTAGATGAAGAGTGGAGTCCTTGTTGTTCTTCACGGTCTTGCGCAACATATCGCAAATGTCGGCGAGATGATCAAGTTGGTCTTCAATCTTGAGGACAGAAGCCTGAAGGTAAAGCATGGCCTCTGCGCGAGTATCTGGGTTGCTATATGTCTACGAAAACCAATAAATAGTATGTTCTGCCAGAAGAGAGAACGGTAAGTTAACATACCGAGGCAAATGCATGCAAATCACTCCGCCGAGCAACAGAAAGATCGAGAATATTGGCAAAGCGATCTGCACGAGAGGTCAGTGCATTTCCGTTGGAAGCCTGAGACCGCCGTGCTGAACCAGAAGCCCGAGTAGGTTGACCCATGCCAGAATGATGAGACCGTTGTCCTGGCGCTGGGAAGGACACGGGAGATGACATAGAGCCATCTCCGGTATCAGAATGCCATGGAGGATGAGACATTGAGATGGATGGCAGGTGATCCTAGGAAGCGAAAAAAATCCTGGAGATGACTGACCTGCTCGTTGAACTTATAAGTATTGCGGAAACCATAAATGTCTTCTTCATGACGAAGTTTTGTCAACTGCCATCAACGCGTATGTGTCAGCTGTGAGACCACCTGCCGCCACTCACCGACGATTCTCGGCCGGCTGTGTCATTGGCCGCAATTTCTTGCAAGCCAAGGGGCGATCTTCGTAGCGAAGCGTCAGGTTGAGAGGCTCGGGTAAGATGAAACAGTGATGTCACTAAGAAAAGAGGAAGCGGGCAGAGATGAGAAGACGCACATATGTAATCCTTGAAGCTTTGACTCGGAACTCATGAGATGAGTTGAGAATGTTGAGGATGTTGAGGACGTTGAAGAGGTCGACAACGTTGATGTTGGCAAGTGTGCATGCGGAAACATGTGGAACCGCAGAGTGCACTCACCCTGGGCGCTTATCCAATTAAGGAATGCAAGTTTGAGTTCGTCGACAGATCTGACGAGCATGCGTGTACTTGAATATACTACAAACTACTTCACTTTATCTCTCGAATATAGTTTATACATTATCCTTGTCATCTAGTATATTGATATATACCTTCAATGTTTCACCGCTCCTCAACAAAACACCTGCGTAATTTATTCAACAATCTGAGTCCATTCCTGACCCGCCTCTGCTTGGGGACTGCTGCCAGCTCTCTCTGCCTGTCGGTCTGGGCCCAAACGGCGCCAGGTAGGATCCTTCCATGCTTGCGCGATCACTGCCACCTGGCCGGAAGGATGTCGCGTAGCTGCTCTGCACCATAAGCGAGGCGATCTGTTCATGTGCCTGAACTGTCCGAGTCGCTAGACTGGGGCCTGGCTGGGGTAAAACTTCGTCGCAAGGTGCGTAATTTGATTCGGCGGCTGAGGATGTGGAGGTGCGAAGGGGGCTTGGATTTGCGGCAGAATAACGGAGGTGCCCGTTGGCCATGAAACCGTGCTGCAGACGTTGTGGTTGCTGCTGCACTGGTGTCACAGAATCTGTGGGCGCACCAGCCAGGTTCTGACGTGAGACAGAACTAGCATGCATATGGTTATGGTTCCCGCTTCGTTGACTTCCTGCTGTGGCGCTGTTCGCATCTTCTGCACGTCTTCTCTGTTTCGCTCTATCTGTCTCCTTTCTAGCCGCATGTTGGATGATGCTATCTCGTTCTAGAGCAGGGGCAGGTGGGGTAAATGATTGAAGAAGGTTCCCATCACCCATCTGACTCGTATTCAATATCCAGTCAGACTCTTCGGCTGATGCAGCAGTAGGAGCAAAGCGGTGAGCAATTCCCAGTGACCGTTGAGAGGTTCTTTCACGCTCCTGAATGACAGTTCGTATTCTCTCCAGGGGACATTGACGAGCGATGCAGTTGTGCTGCACATTTGCAATACATCTAGCTTGCTGTATCACGAACTGTGAGATAGATGCTGCTTTGACATGGCACAGTTGAGCCCATACCTTGACTGACAGAAGAGTGAACTTCGCATTGAGAAGCACTGTTGGCATTTTCAATGCAAACTGTTGAGGTCCAATCGAGCATTCCTGCACCACCATCCAGTCTGCTCTACTCATATTTGCTGAAGCTGACCCTTCTAGCTGAAGAATCTCCACCACACGTCCAATCCTGTACGCTTCACTACTATTTGTAGAGGAATCAGACCCCGCTCCCAAATAGATTATCCAGTCCTCCAGTGTGCATGTATCACCATTGCCCAGAGTCACCTTTCCGGCGCGATAGAACTTTGGTTGATTATGGGTCTCATTCCAAAGTTGCCGTCCTGACACGGTTGGCATATGCAATCCATATCGTCCAGCTTGCGTTTGATTCCAAACACATGCTGCTACGTTTGACAGCCTTGTGCACTTTCCTACAGATAAGATGAATAAGTGCTTTCTCTCTCAAACTGAACTGTATATATGGCCCACCTTCGTTCAAACTCTCACCCAGTCCATCATCTAATCCCAGCTTGTCAAAGCCCAAGAGCTCCTCACGAAACCTGGTTGAGTCAAGCAGCGAGAATACAGCAGGTCCTGCTTGGTGTACCTGCACAGTTCGCAGGTCAAGCTGTGTAGTGAGTTTGATCCATGGCGATATATTGCTGCTTGAAGTGAAGCCTCGAGAATGACGAGTAAGATCGATACAATTTAACTTCGAGTTTGTACGAGGCAAATTGACGGGAAAGTATCCGCCACTCAGCAGGTGTCTCGTACGGTTTTGACGTGCCATAGAGTGTGCTATATCCTTGGATGGAGCCTGCCGATTGCTGTGTACACTGTGCGATCGTATAACTGCATTGTAAGACTCGAAGCCTTCAGTGGCAAAGAGGATGGCAGGTCCAAAGCGGCGAATATGGGCCGGAAGATGCAATATGACATGGAACTTGGGTTTGTTGAACCATCTTGGAGTGAGCTCGCATGTACGATTGAGAAAGTAGTCTATTGCTTGTTCAAGACGTCTCTATCAGCAACAGAAATGTGATCAGTTATATAGCAGTAGGCAGGAAGACGATGTGAGCCAAATACATACAATGTAGTCATTCAGATCATGGATCTCCGGTTGCCAGATGAGACGCACAAGGGTTCCCAATGCAACCCATGTATTGATAAGTTCTTCCGGAATACCTGGAAGTCCATGCAGGACGAATGGTGCAATCTGCACAAGAGCTCGGAAGTCCCGCCCAGTCAACGATCTAGCAAAGTTCACGAGCGTTGAACCTGAGAGAGGGGGTGTGCAAAGACCAGAGGTATTGCATGAAGAGATTCTAGCCATCAACAATTGCCTGGCTTCAATACCAGCTCTTCCACGCGAAGGAATGCGAGCAACTGAATCCCTCCATAGGTACTTCACGAAGCCAAGAAGAACAGTATGCAGAATCTCGACTGGAGTGTCTTGGTGAGGGTCAATATCTGCGGCAGAGTTATGTCAGCTGTCGCAACTTCTGCCAAACTATAGCAGTGTAATGACCAACCTGGAATACGCCAAACAGGGCTGAGTACCAGACCTAAATCTGCAGGTAGCGTACTGATTGCTGTGGAAAGTTCGCGCTCCTTTTCTGCTCTGCTTTTTCGACGGGAAGTGGAGATTTGGCAGAACTTCTGAGCAAAGAATAACATGAACGCATCCTTGATACCCGTCTCTGTGATATTCTTTTGAACTTGAGTCTGCCCGCCTAGACATTGTGCTTCCTGAAATTGCGAGCGAAGGATCTGTAAAGTCTCAGCCTTTGCTCGTGGACGTGCTGGCTATAACATATGATTTGTCAAACTTTAAACTCTTAATCTTTCAGAGCAAGCGTAGTACAAACATACCTTCATGAAAGCCCGCAGCCTATCAACCATCCCCTGCATAGTTTCAAATCTTCGGCGTCGTTTCTTGCCAGTGCCAGTGCCCAAAGGATCGGCTTGAGTTTGAGACGCTTCGCTGTCATTGCTGATTACCGATTCACCATCGGAAATGACTGAGTCATCGTCACGGTTACGGCGTAGCATATCTTCATTTCCGTCATACTCAAATATGTTGTCTTCAAGTCCAAGTGTGTCGTAATTGGTTGCTTGGGAATTCAAAGAGTTCTCAGTCTCAGTGGTATTCGATACCCAACATGCTCGGCAGAAGAACTTGCCCGTCATGCCAATGTGACATGCAAACTCGCTCTGCATGGGATTATCGCCGAGAATAGCCAGGACAGAGGGTATTAGAAGAACCCATTCCTTGAACTGGCAATCCCAGGCCCATACACCGTTTTCTTGACACTCACTGATCATCGATATAGTCAGTACACATATCATTGAAAGCATTCTGTAGACTTACCGGAGTTGCTCCACTACTCCATCTAGCATTTCGAGTGGAGGTGCAATGTTTGAGGTTGCAATGAAGTGGATATTGTATTCCTTGTGCACCAGGCGTCGCGGCAAGCCTGCCGCCGTGAACAGGAATGAGTTATGCTTGTTCCATCGTTTGGAGATATTTCCAGATGTATCGTCGCAGTATAGCCAAATCGGAAAGGCGAGAACACGGGCACCTTTCGCTTTCTCTCTCCAGGGATTTCCAACATTTGGATCAGCAAGTGTCCACTGTTCGATGCCATTCGTCGCATTGAGACATCCTGCATACCATGCATCAGATCATAAGTGAACTACGAACATATTGTTATTGAACTTCAGAGACATCACGTACCTACAATGTGAGTAGGATCTGGAAGGTCATACATATGGTGATTCTGACGAAAAAGTGGGAATGAAAGCAGCAGGTTCCGCTCAGGAATATCAATGGTATCTCTGGTATCAACGAGCCAACCATTGATATCGGGGTGAGGAATGAGTCGATACGCTGAAGCATATGTGCACCCGCGACGTTTGAACCAACGAAGGGGGATACACGCCTGGCCATTTTCAAGAAGGGCAGGTTCGAATACGTAGAAGTCTTGACTCTGAAAGCGAATCATCTGCGTTCCGAGCTGAGGTTTCAATTCGTGTAACCAGCGAGAGCCTTGCCAAGCTTCCGACAGATGTGGCCCTGCGTCCTCAGGTAGAAAATGAAGATGCGGACGAACAAGCGGGTTTGCCATTTCCTGTCGGGAGTGTGTCATTGGCATGTCAGTTTCCAATTTGTACTACCATAAAAAACATAGACTCACCTGACCGAGAAGCGCAGCAAGGTCATTAGTGTAGTAGATATGCCCCATGCTACCTTTAAACGGAAGACTATGAATTCCGCACAGTCTTTGCAGCGCGTTGTCGACATTCTGCAGAGTACTTTCTGAGGGAATCTTATCCACTCCCAGTGCACGCATGGCCCAGTGGATCACCACATTCTGTTTCTCAGAGAATGCACAACGGGGAACATGGCGTAGAATGTCCAATATGCAAGTCTATATTGTCGCAACTCAACATCAGCACGGTGTCAGTGTCATTCAATCGGTATTGGTGAACTTACTTCTTTGCTCCTCCAAGGATACCATGGTTCGTTAGTCTCATTTGCACCATCATGACTCCCACTGAGTTGACTTGAATCGTTCGCACGTATTTGAGCTGCGGTTGTATTACCAGGGGAGGCAGACTCAGGATCCTGAGCTGATAACTCCGCGTCCCCGTTCGCAGCGTCACCTTCAAGGAGAAATTCACGAAGGGTGGTTGCGATTTGACCAGCAACAACATCCTGATACGATGGCGGAAATGAGATATTATTCAAGTGAGATGACGCAATAGGTTCGACAGGATGGCTCTCATGATTATTCACGACGCTGCTACCAGTGCGTGGGGGGCTCGAGGTAGGGACATGGCTAGACTGTAGTTCCTCTAAGAGTTCTGCTAAGGGGCCACGAACATCTACATCCGAGCCGCGATAGTCATGGAGGTAGGAGGAACTAGTGGTTCCAGTGCCTGGCTGAACACCGCATCCAAAACGCCCCTGTTGCCTGAGCATGGCTAAAGCGTTCTTGTGCATGTCCGATTGCTCGTGTCGGCGGATATGGCTCTCGTACCAATTCATTGGTCGCGCATATGGACAGATACGACAACGAAAGCGGCCTTGTGAGTCATGAGGAATAGGTTCCCATACTGAGGTCACAGAACTTAGTCAGAAATGTGCACTTTATTGATTGTAACAGTACTCACGGTGTGGATCCTTTGCAGAGAAACGACCAGTCTTTGACGAGAATCGGATTGGACCTGCATGTATGTAGAAGTCAACATTGCGTCTACCTTGGACGACTGAAGGACACATACTTTCGTCATGTTGCGCAGGTCTTTGATTCGTCTTCATGCCGCCAAGGACGCAAGTACGGAGATGGAAAGTTGATAGATCCCCTGCGCCAACATCGGTGATGCGCAGGGCAGGCGTAAGGGGAGCATGAGAGAATGACGGGTAATACAGATTGTAGCGTACGCGTTTCGAATCGGGGAGAAGGTGGCGACGTTTCAATTCATAGTAGATATCATATATTGTGCAGTGCGGAGACAAGTCTATACGCAGTCATGTCAACGAAAGCAGTATATACAGGTCTTTGAATAGACTCACAGAGGACGGCTGTGTTTCGGATTGGACCACCACAAACAAAGACGTTCACATGTTTCTTGCGCGGCCATGTATCAGTTATTTCTTCGCATTGTGCATAGATTCCTGACGGAAGCGTGGATAGCGTGAGTTGAATACTTATGAGCCTAGCCGTGACATCGTCGCACCTCTGAGATATGGCACAGAGAAAAGTAAGAATACGTGAAATATAAGTGCAGGGAGAAAGAGCGGAGGCCCCAAAGCTACTGGTAGCATCTGGGCAACTGGACCACTGTGGTTGGCATGGCAGGAAGGCGGCACCATGGCATTCAATAGCAGAAGGAAGGCAAAGAGACCACGAATCAGCGGTGACTCTGTGAGCCTTTGCAGACGAAAGGGCTTGCTTGGAATCGCCTTTGCTTGCGGAGGACGATTCACTGTGCGACGCAGACAGTGTCTCACTGGCATTGTTGGGAGTCCCGAGTCCGATTGAGCAGAGTGAGATTCGCCGAGACAGGTCCGCCAAAACAGATTGCTGGGCGACAGAGATTCGAAGCGGCCGCCGTGACACGATTGGAGAGAGAAAGTGATGATGTGCTCAGAAAGAATGAGTCCAAGCCTGGAATGCGAAGGGCTCGCCTTGCCGACGCGTCGCAAGTGCGTCACATGTGGCGGCAAATCTCGATCCAAGTTGAAGTGCCGACGCGTCGCGAATGTGCATCCCAACCATCGGGAGCGGGAATGTCGAGCCGATTCTGCGACCAGGACCCGACGGATTGCCATGTCGTCATTGAAACACGTCCTCCTGAGGTCCTAAGCGAGAGTTTGGCCTGCAGAGACTCATTCCGCCGCTGCATAAATACGAGTTAAGGTGGGTCCCAGAACCCCAACTCTCCCAGAAACGACTCACCCAGTTGACACCTTACTGTGCATGACCAACCGTATTCTTGAAGGAACTGTTGCTGTACCCAACAGCGTCGGGGTAGCTCCTGTCATCATCAACGTATTTCAGTCCGCTGCCGCAACAACCCCCGTGAGTTCATTTGGTTTGTATGGACTTACTGCATGTTGAAGAATATGTTGCGGTTGCAGGCCGTCATTATCGAACAGAAGGCTGATACCACGACAGTCTCAGCACGTGCCAAAGGTAGGCCTTTGTGTCATCAGTGTCATCCGTCAATGCACATCTGATCCTGCGGTACATAGGCCAGGTCAACGAAGCAAGGTCAGACGAAAAGGGGAAGAAGCGAGCCAGTGGGCCCACCGAGGACTCTGAGCCCGAGGTGGTTATTATAGACAATCCGGGTACTAGAAAGACGGTCAGTCGATCATACTCACTACAGCACGTCAAGCTTACAAAAATTGTTGCGTTTAGCAAACAGCTGCTGGTTCGTCCAAGACTGGTGGATCCTCGGGGCCCACCTCACTTTCCGGCGGCACGGCTGCCTCGACTTCGGTTCGTCACCCCTCTGGTTCACGAATCTTAGCGGCGCTGGACGCTCTCCGTTTGGCACAGACTGCGGGAACAACATTGAATTATATAACGGAGACTCGGACTCCTTCTGCAGCTGCTCAGCGTGGTATCTCGACATCCTCTCCAACGGGTGCGGTTTCGACGTCGTCAACACCTCCCTCGCTGGTTTCTGTTTCGCGTCGGGTCCCACAGCCTGTCGAAGAGAGGGAGACCGCCGAGGCTGCCCCTCCCGCGAAGAAACCCCGCAAACACCCAATGCTGCCTGAGGAGGAGGTACCTAGTGAGTACGGTGCCTCATCGGAAATGGACACTGACATTGTTGTTGATGACGATGCTTCAACAATATCTTCACAGTCCGGACCCCGATGGGAGCGATGGGAGCCGTCTCCAAGCGTTGAGGTATGAGCGGCAGCGAGGTTTGGCAGTGAAGATTTTCGTCGTTTGTGGAGGTTGAGGGGTTGTGACTACATGTGAGAAACTGAATATATCGAGTCTTCTATTAACCATATATCTACACGAGGGACTCACAACTGGTAGTGTCAGAGTGAAAGGTATGGACAGGACACGAGGACAAGCACGAGAGATGTCAACTCATTACAAGACGAGCACGGTAAGACATCTTCAATGCATGGTCACCAGGGGTGATAAGCCCGCCAGAACGGTGCCTGTCATCGTTGTCGTGCTGCAGCGGTTCACCAGCGGTATCGAATAGAATCGTGGTATAGATTTACACAGCAGTTAATACTAAGTACGAGGAATTACTGCCGTCGTATGCACAACTGACAGTTTGACAGTGAAAGGCGACAAGAGGCGGCGCCACACGGAAAATCATTGCGGACGCTCGCGGACGTTGCGGACATTGAAGGTCGGCTTCCAAATCGGGCAACAGGATCTCATCGCGCCCTTGCTTCGCCCATGTGCGTTTCCACAGAGAAGGTTCACTTCCATGCAGAATTTCTGTGCACCGCCTTACCAGGTGGAAAACATAGGTTTTTCGCATCCTATGGAAAACCTATGAAATCTTATAGGCTCCCTCAGGTACATAACCCAAGGTGATCATAAGGTAAAATACCCTGGGATTTTCCAAGGAAAGTTGGCTGCCGTGTA
>JSYW01000951.1:0-13529 GCA_000787475.1 Lentinus polychrous | reverse complement strand
GCTTAATCTGACCATGATGATTTTTCCGAGCAATTTCCGGGAAAAGAAGCTTGCTGCCATTGGATGGTGAAGTAGAGTTATGCTCGCAGGTGTCGGCAGACCCTTGCAGACCTCGGCGTTCCCTCGCCCAGTTAACGCCTCACTGCCGCTCGTTCCGGAGATGGTTTGTGCAGGTCGGAACTCGCCTTGAGCATAGAAAACCTTACGGAAAGACATCCACTGTAACATAGTGATGTTTCATAGGATGGTTTCATGTATACGCAAACGACCAACCCTGCCAGAGGCCTCAGGCATGACTGGATGCCTTTCCATGGGCGATTTAGGGCAAATCCTAAACCCCTAACCTGGTTAACCGAGGTGCGGCCGAGGTGCCGCAGCTCCCGTCCTACCCTTGATAAGGCAAGAGATCCGCTGACAAAGCTGATCCGCAACAATCTACCACCTTGATGACCGCTGCGTTCTTGCTTGGCCGCGGTTTAGGGAGAAGGTCCTAAACCAAACCAAAGTCGACCTAAATCAAACCTAAATCCTATGGAAAGGCAACCACTAGTACTTAAGCTTTAAGCTTTGAGGATGTCGGACGAAACCAGAGTACCCGCGAGCGTTCGCTAGCGCTACGAATGCTACTACCGTGAAACCCGTTAGTATGACGTTCTAGATGCCAAGATAAGAGTCAGATACAATATTATTGACACTTATCTCTTTCTACATAGCACGTCCCGATGGCTCTCTGCCCTTCGTTCAAACACAACATGTTTGCAGCATGTATGTAGCCTGTCTGACATTCAATCATTGCATCCCGCTCGGGGTCGGGCAGGGTCGGGCTTCGGCCAACCAATTGATGTACGAGGGTCCTTGTCCCCGGTCCCCAGGCTAGCCGCTACAATCATACGGAAGTCGGAGCTCTCGTTTCTCCTAAACATTGATCGCATATCAAACATGGCATATAGACAGGAGGTCTCGGGTGGTCTTGTACTTAGTACCGGCATCCATATCCAACCACCGCGATCGCCGTCGGTCGCAGTTTGGTAGGTATACCACTTTCACTGATTGATCGCCAGCAGACGCATATATAGGTACTGCATTCTCTGAGGTGTGCCAGTAGCCTCTGCGACGTTCTGTCATGTCGCTGAACACATTCCTGACCCTCCCGGTGAGGAATGCCTTCCTCACTGTGGCAGCATTCGGTTTGGTACGTGGTCACCGCGCCTTCTGTGTATTCGACTCTGATCAATGCATGATACCAGATCGCCCACTATATCTTCAAACGTTGGGAACCTATTGTGTTTCCGCCACTATTTGTGCTACTGCTTGGCCTCCCCGCGTCCCTGTCCGCCTTGCTACTTCCCCATTACGCTTGGTTCAAAGCCATTCCTCTGAGCTTCCTAACTTATTACGCCACACTCTTTACGTCCATTTTGTTTTACCGTCTTTCGCCTTTCCACCCACTCGCTAACGTCCCCGGCCCAATCACCTGCAAGTTATCTCAACTGCATATGATCTTGGAAACCCACAAGGGAAAGCGTCATGTTTACATTCAACGCTTACACGAGAAATATGGAGACATTGTCCGCATTGGTATGATGCATCCATACGCCTGCTTTGTCTTTGATGGGTACTATCTGATGCTCGCGACAGGTCCGAACGAGGTGTCTATCCGTGACGTGAACGCCATTGTGCCACTCATGGGCACAAATGGGTGGCCCAAGGGACCTAGTACGTGTCTTGATATCTCTGGCGTGCAGGTCGCTGAACAACGTCTACAGATTTCTGGGGCCGCACAATGGGTCCTCAACCCGTGATGTCGTTGGTTGCTTTACGTGATCCTGTTGAACATCAGCGTCGACGCAGACCATGGAATCGCGCATTCAGCACGGCTGCCCTCAAGGAGTACGAGCCTGTGATAGCCAAGCGCGTGCACCAGCTGGTTGAGAAACTAGCTTCCGAGAAAGGTCCGGCGGATCTCGCCAAATACATCAGTTTCTTTACGTAGGTATCCTCTCTAACTCTCGCGAATATCCACTCATTATCGTTTTGCAGGTATGATTTTATGGGTGACATGGCGTGCGTCAAATGTGTTACAATATCTTGTAACGCAGATGCTAACTTCGGAATAGTTTTGGAGGCTGGTATGAAATGCTCCGGGATGGGGATAAAGACGGACGCTGGAAGACCATGGAATCCTTTGCCAAGAAGACCACTATCTTTGAGCACATCCCCTGGATCACTTACTACCTCGCGAAAATTCCTAAGATCGCGAATCAGATCAGGGGACAACGCGAGTTTGCGATCAATAGAGCAAGACAGAGGCATGAACAGGGCTCGAAGACAAAGGATCTGTTCTACTACTTGGTGTGTTTGCTACTCGCGTATCAATCTCTTCGAGATTGCTGATGACGCACGCACGGAAACTCGTGTAGAACAATGACGATGGTGCTGAGGCCCAATCCCCACCACAATTAGTAGTAGTCTCAGAGGGAAACTTGGCCGTGATCGCTGGTTCAGATACTACTGCAAGCATTCTTTCAAATGCTTTCTACTTCCTTATGAGCCATCCGGAGTCCTACAAGAAGCTTCAAGAAGAGGTTGATAGGTACTATCCCCCTGGCGAAGACGCGACGAACGTTGCCCACCATCCCAAGATGACGTACCTCGAGGCTGTGATGTGAGTATAGGTATCTGCTGTGTTGTATCACATGTGGCTGATACTTGCGTAAGTAACGAGTCCTTGCGATTGCTTCCAGCCGTTCCCAGCGGAAGTCAACGTGCAGCACAACCCGGCACTGGCGGCAAAGCTATCGGACCATAGTAAGCAATGCGTACTCGCAGGCGACAAATCGATGGCTGAATATCATATCGACAGCTATCTTCCCGAAGGCACCAACGCTCGGATCCATTTCTACTCTGTGCAGCGTGACCCCCGCAACTTCGCCCCGCATACTGAATCTTTCTGGCCCGAGCGCTGGCTCGTGGCTGAGGGTGACCTGCCTGCTCCGAAGGATTTCAAACACAACCCGTCGGCATTCACGCCTTTCTCCTTCGGTCCGTACAATTGCGTCGGCAAGAACCTTGCCATGCAGGAGATGCGAACTGTACTTTGCGCCTGCATTCAGCAGTTGGACTTCAAGTTTGCTGAAGGATACGATCCGTCGCAATGGGAGAAGGAACTCGAGGACGTGTTCGTGGTCAAGAAGGGCGAGCTGCTTGTCCAGGTAACAAGAAGGTTCTAGGCTTCTGGTCATTAGATCGTTCTTTGAATTTCATTGTACATCCGTCGATGGCGGCTACAGCATGTAAACCTAATCTTTAATGCATATAAGGGAGGATAATGGAGCGCGACCTGCACGGCACAAGTGCAACCGGAATATTGTTATGCAGAAGCTTGCCGTGTAGGGTCAGTAGTATTTCTTCCCGCATAGTCCTGTAGAGCTTTCTGCACTTCCAAGCGTTCCATGACAGCTCGATGCAGACTAGACTTGGCGCGTGCGCCATTTCCTTTGCCCTTGTTTTTCTGCGCTCCGGCTTCACTCCCGTCTGGACCAGAAGGCAGATCGCATGCTTGAGGGATCGTAGCCCCGGGCGGCACATTTGGTCCTACGACCGTGTCTGAGGTCGAAGTCAGGTGGGAGGGGACAATGATGGGAGTGGGTCGCGGTGGTGGAGGCCACTATGTATGATAAGTCGTATACTGCATCTACCAGTGAGGGGAAAACTTACCCCTCGATGTGGTTGATTGAAGTGAAGCGCAGCCCATGGAGGGTACTCCTTCTCAAGCTGAATCAAGTGGTCTTCGAGAAACTTCAAACGATCTAAGAGAGACCGAGGAGGCGATGGCACTATTGACCCACGCGTAAGTCATATACAAGGAGGAAAAAATAACGTGTGCACAGACCGTAGCGAACTGCTACATGTGTCTCTATATTCCTCAATCTTTCCTCTAAACCAGGATATCGTTCAGCGGTGGGTATGTTGGCTTGCTCAACCGCATCTGATTCGCGTATCGTCTTCGCTGATTCACCGTGTAGGGCGGATTGCTTCATGGTCTTCCTCAGTGGCCCGTCCTCATTCTTTGCGATGTCATATTTCATCTGGATGTCCCTGTTCTGCGTCTTTGCATCTGTCCTAGCACAGGATGCAATGGGCACGGAGCTGCCTTCCTCGCCGAGTTTACGACGCTTTTCAGCTACGGACAGAAGGAATTCGTCTCGATTGGAGGTATCATTGCGGGCGCGATTTTTGGCCAGGAAACGGGAAATGTCCTTCGTAATCTGACGGCGGGAGTGAGAACGTGGTGGTGGGACGAAGTATAGAACTTACTGACGTCGGTGTACGAGGCTCAACACCAGGGACAGAGTGAACATAATCCAGCTTTCGCTGTTCTAGTGGTACATCTTGACTTGTCTTGGTTTCATCTAGAGCGTCCCCGGCGAGTCTCTGTTTAACAAGCGTTGAGTCTTGGACAGAACGATACACCTGATTATGCCTCTACCTGTAAGTCATCCCGCAGCTTGGTCAAGACAACGGGTATCTGTTTTTGTTCCCGGTCTGGATTCATTATAACCATATCGGATTCAAAACCTCGGAGTGCTTGCGTTAATCCTGCGCTCATCAAGAAGTCCCGAATTACGCGGTCCCAATGGTTTCGCAGAGGTGGAGGCGACGGACTCCGTTCCTTGACGTCACATTGCACGGCGGAGGACGTATTCGTCCCTGAATTCAGCATAGGCTGGTCCTGATTCACCCCTGGAAGAGTAGATGTAGAGTTTTGGGAGACATGACCTGTTGAGCCCCATGGTGAAGTCGAATTGGGCATAGAGTATGGATAGTATGCTACCCCCGCAGCATGACTCCCGTTATACCACAGGCCGTTGTAGGAATAGAACTGTGGAACAGAGTTATGGGATGAATGAGCAGAATCAGGGAGCTGTTGCGCATAGTGCAGATGGCTAGTTGTGTGTTCAGATGATATATTGCTATTGGCACCACTAGCATCCAGGGTACGAGGAGTCGAAGGTCCTGCCTCACTCGGTGGGGGACCACTGGTCATCGCTCAACGTCGGGACAGAAAGGTAGCAGCGGTGGGACGAGGGGGGAATATTCTAGGAGTCGTCAATGTCAAAGACGGTCGGCGGCGACTCCTGATTTTGGTACTGCACCACTAGCACTTACAGATTGCGAATGTGAGTAAATCAGATTTGGATTGTTCTTTGCGTTCAATCTTACAGCTTGGATGGCCTGCACTTCTTCGTCAGAAGTGAGCTAAACGTGTAGCGTCCGCAGAAAGCAATAGTGCAAATTGAATAAAGAACTTGGTGGCTTGCAACAAATTGAACAATGCACCTTTCCGTGAAGCGCCCAGCCTCAGATCTAGAGATTCACCGGCGCGCGTGATGCAGCGCGTACATTGCATTCGAGCTCACTGGTCGGGGACGTCGGTCATTCCACTAGGGTGACCCTGAGTCTGACAGTCTGTCGGACTGCAGTTTCGTTATCCTCTATCCATCTATCCGCTAGGAACACTGGAAGGGCGAGCTCGATATACGGAACGTAGATGTCGATAGAGAAGAAATATCATCCTCCAACCCCGAATCATTTGGTATCCCAGGATGCGTTGCCACATGAAATAGTCCTGTCCATTCAAAGAGTCCTGGAGATACATGGCGGGGATGAGTCTGACCCGTTTGACAGATTCTCGTATGATTTCAACACAACTCAAGTATTGAACACGTACTTCCCAGACGGTTCGTACGTCTCGATCCTTCATAGACACACCTCTGAGTCTGTATTATAGAGGCTGCTCTCGGGCAAATAGAAACTGTGCAAGCTCATTTGGCCGAGAACGAAAGACAGATACAGCAACAAATCGACGAACTTGAACAGGAGCTGCGTCGGAACCAAGACCCAAGCCGCATGCAGCTCATCCAAGATATGATCTCAGTACGTTCTTCATCGGTCTACAATGCGTCAGCTCGAGTGAAGGCAACTCAGAACAGGATCTGCTCGGACAAGTATCGCGTATTAGGGAGAAAGCCACTGAGTCAGAAGCCGTCGTGAGGAATATCACGAAAGAGATTCAAGTGCTTGACATGGTCAAGAAGAACCTCATACAATCCATGACGACTTTGAAGCGACTGCAGATGTTAGGTGTGTTACACGAAGCTCTCGCACTTCAAGTAGGGTACTAACATACTCCTCTAGTGAATGCCCTTGATCAGCTCGACTCTCATGTCAAAGAAAGCAAATATCAGGAAGTTGCCCAAACACTGGCTGTGTGTTATTGATTTCTACTATGATGTATGCGCTCTAATCTCCCTGGAAATAGGCGGTTAAACAAATAGGCGAAGCATTCAAGTCGTTCAGATCCATTGGCAGGGTCTCGCAGCTATGGCGTCGTATACAGGAAATTCAGTCAGAACTTCGTTCGAAGATTGACACAGAATGGGAGAAGTTGTACGTGTCGTATGTTGTGACGATAAAAGCACTTCTCTAACTTAAAAACCGCAGTTATGCTCAGGATCCTGCACGCCCAGTCAAGCCGTCTACAATGGCTGCAGCGTGTCAGGTTATTGATGTTTTGGGTAGTGATGTTCGCTCTCAATTCATAGAGCGTTATGTCGCCCTTGAATTAAAAGAGTATCGACGAATCTTCCGTGCTACGGATGAAGCAGGTCAACTTGACAACATATCACGTCGGTTCGCTTGGTTCAGAAGGTTGCTACAGAACCACGAGAACGAGATGGGAAGGGTTTTCCCTTCAGATTGGAAGGCTGTCTGGCATTTAACGACCAAATTCGCAGAGATTACAAGGTATATCTGCATGTTTCGAGAGTATGTCGCGTACTCAACAGTCTGCAGAGATGATATGACGGTGTTGCTGTCAAAGGCTGGGTCAAAATTGACCGTCAAACAACTTCTGGATACCTTACAGGAAGTAACAGAGTTTGAATCATCCATCTCAAGGCGTTACGCCACTCCGGTGGGTTTCTCATGACTGCCATTGACAATATAACCGACCCTCCTTGCAGTTCGTGGACATCCTGAAAGCTACACAACCGGCATCTGCATCCCGCCCTGCGAGGCCCATTACAGCTGCCTTTGAGCCTCACATGGGAGTATATATCGACGCTCAAGACAAGTTGAGTTATCAACCCCAATCAGCACGAACTCTGTCTGATCACATAGCACTGCAGAGCATTGTCTGACATGTTGACCCCGTATCGCGGTGCAAAATCAAGATCGTCACTTGAAGCCACTGCGCCGACGACTGGGGAGGATTCACCTACACCGGTCCTCGTACTGCCGAGCTCAACTGAGCTATTCTACTTCTATGCTCAGACGTTAGATCAATGCGCGAAGATGTTTACAGGGCAGCCTTTATTTGATCTTTGCGCTCTGTTCAAAAAGTGGTTGCGTATATATGCTGGTACGTTCCTATCAACTTTTTACTTACAGCTAAACGCACCGGCTCTGTAGAGGAAGTGCTAGTCGCAAGTATGAAGAAGTGCGTTCCCATAAAAACGACGAGGATCGTATCAGACTAACGATGAGATTAGACCGAGCACTGTGATACCCAGGAAGTCAATAGAGACCCGCTATGACGCAGCCGAAGTGCGAAATGCGTGTACGCTGATAAACACCGCTGATTACTGTCATTCTACGGCGCAAGAGGTATGCAGGTTAGATAAATTCTTGGGTTGTGCATCCATTCACCATGCTCTGCAGCTAGAGCAAAAGATCAGCGAGAAGATTGACCCTGAATTCAAAGAGAAGATTTCGTTGCAAGAAGAATGTGATCTCTTCGTCAGGTAATTTTTTGGCATCGCATCTGTTCCAATCGTGCTGAGGGCGCTACTCAGTGTCGTGTCGTCCGCTATACAAGTTCTCGCGAGGGAGTTTGAGGCCGCCTGCGAACCTGCGCTGAACAATATGAGACGGACGAATTGGTCCAATCTCAGCCTTGTTAGCGGACAATCTGCATATGTCAATGAACTTACCCAGGCAATGGAACAAGTCTCCGATATGGTTAAACCGCTGATCGAGCAAAAGAAGTATTTACGGAATTATTTCGATAAGGTCTCGAGGCAAGTCACTCAACTGCAAAACTTGCAGTTAGCGGGGTCTTCGCTCACTACGCATCTAATTTCGCAGCCTGGCGTTAGCCAAATTCACGACTTCGATTGTCAAAAGCCGACCGTTGAAAGAGATTGGCGCGGAACAGGTAACCAGACATTTCGTATCAAGTGCCCTGTGATTCATCCCTCTTCGTCTAGCTTCTCATCGATCTTCAGGCAATCAAGGCTAGTCTGCTCAAACTTCCCGGTGAAGAGCTCGTGACTCCAAAGTACGACGATACATGCTTGCACTTACCTCGTTGACTCATCGTGGTATGTATATGCATAGCTACACTCGAAGCGTCACGAAGAACACAACCCGTCTAGAATCGGTATTGAAAGTGATCGTAACGCCTATCGTAAGTCTCCTCTTTAGTTAAAGGTATTTCCTCAAGCTCAGCTTCACTGGTTCCGAAGGATCCGGCGGAGGGCTTCATCCTCAACTACACGCTTTTGATCGGGGATGCGTCGTTCACCAATTTCCAGAAGGTGAGTGGCTCCTTTTGCCGTTTCCTTGCGTGCCTTCCTGAGAACTACTCCGACAGATTCTTGACCTGAAGGGGACCCCACCGACACAACAGAACGACTTGATGGATACATTCCTAACAGTTACCAGCACGAAGACTGATCTGGAGAGCACTTCCTTCCTCTCTTCTCTGGACATGGACCCCGATCAGACCGCCAATCTTGCGAATCCCCCAAGTAGTCGCGTTGCCGCAGGTGAAGGCATCTTCGCTGCACTAGCATCTCCTCCGCTGTCTCAGCCGATCACTGGGTCGGAAACACCTTCAAGATCAGACCATGCCTCGAAGTTTACAGATTTCCGCCGTTTTGTCAGCTTTGCAGTGCGACGGGACTCTCTTCAGCCTTGAGATCGAGTCTCTCTGTGTGGCCTCACGTTCACGCGTAGCATACCATATAGAACTATTCATGTAACTTATTGAATTGGAGTGGATAGAAACGTATCACCTCAAACGTGCGGTGAAGCATGTGAAAATGTTCGACTCAATGCGGTAGCTTGTTTGCCCGTCGGGGACGAATCCGTCCCAAGATGGCAATGTCTTTGGGGTCACTTCTAGACGCCCGTTGTGTATGTTGGTTCACGACGCGATCATTTTACTCCAACGAGCCTTAGTGTCGCACTTCGAACTTAGTACCACGTCTTACTGTCGCATGCAACACGTCTAGATATGCTTTCAGCTGAGAAGCGACACTTGTATCCACCAACCACCACCGTACCATATAGCATCGCTGGGAGCTCCGATCACAGTGGTCAATATGTTCCCGAGAACATCCTTGTAGATTCACCTATGAATCAATCAAGTAGATGGAGTGGTGCGTATCCAGCTGGGACAAAACAATGGATATTGCTTAAGCTGGACCAATTGTGCGTTCTCAGTTGAGTTACTTTCCTTCCTCCTTCGAGTTCACGTGTTGAGGGCTTCTGTAGAGAGTATTACGTTTGGCAAGGTGAGCTCGGCCTTACATGCTCGGACTCTCATCGACCTGCGTATCCGGGGCGCAACTCTAAGGACCCGGGATAGCTGCCTTGGTTGAGTTCATGCGTGGCACCACATACGCGAGTGCCACCCTTTCTCAACGATTCCTCAGCTGTGTCGTCATATATGGTTTGTATTGTACTGATCAACACGCGTTTCTCTATAGTTCCACAAAGGTCAGAGTGTGACAATTCTGCGTTGTGCCTCAGCTGACCGTTCCCATAGCCCATCCGTGTAATGTAAAGGAGCTCAAGGTATTTGTGGGTCAGACGCCGGATGCTATGAGTGAAGTGCTTCACACCGGGCTCAAGAATGATTCTATACCGGAAACATTTGCAATCAGGCACAACAACAGCGCTGGTATGCTCTTTCCAACGCAATATGTCAAGATTGTCCCCATATCGTGTGTATGCTCTCCCGTCTCAAATGAATTCTCCTTATCGGCCGATTAGTGCACACGGGCAGAGCTTCCATACATCAATATGGCATGTAGCATTGTCTGGAATTGTCGACCCGGCATTTGTAGAAACAGTGAGAACTCAGTATGAAGAGGTATATCACTCAAGCAATGCCAGGGACGCCTGCTCATGTCCTTCTAGTATCAGGAAACATATGTACTCAAGCACATTCTCAAATATCTCCGGCAACGCCGTCTCCTTACACCATACCAGAACATCCTCTCGTTGGTGTTTTCCTCCACCACGCCTACCATGTCGAATCCATTCGAGCATCCCATGTTGACGCAATTGCACAATGCCTTTGTCCTACGCGGGGATTACTCGGAAGCGGAAGCGTTGCTCTCGTCGTGTGCAAGTGATAACCTCTTCTCTGAAGCGTTGTTGGACATCCAACCTACGGCTGAGTGGACAAGGCTCGACGAAGGGTCTTCTAACGACAAACCAGTGGCAAGAGGAGGTCATTCTATGTGCTTTGACCGCAGAAATGGGCTCATTTACATTTTTGGAGGGTGGGACGGGCGTAACAGTCTAGAGGATTTTTGGGTCTACAATATCTCCACGAATCAATGGAAGGAGATAACATCGAACCCCGGAGAAGTAAAGCCTGCTCCGAGATCGTGTCATAAAATGGTGTTCGACGACGCCTCTGGTGATATCTATATGCTTGGACGGTTGGACGAAGGTTCCGACGGCAGCCCTGCCCCCCGTACCGCGGTGCTTCCTCGATCGCCGACACCTCCGCGAGACCCATCTGCACGCTCGCCTACACCTGTCGCTTTGCCGACTCCTGAAGAGACGTGGGGTACTCGTTACAAATCTGAGTTTCTCAGGTATCGTACAGGTGGGGTTGACGGCAGAGGAATGTGGGAGTTACTTTCCGCAGATACTGCCGTAGGTTCTCAGACTCTGACTAGTCAAAGTGTACGACTGAACCTCTCCAGTCAGAAGGTGGCCCGCCGCTCGTGTTCGATCATCAAATGGTCATAGACCAAGAAACGCAGACGATCTACGTTCACGGCGGCCGTGTGGTAGACGGTAACTGGGATGACATCAAGTACTCCGGTCTATATAGTTACGACTGTCGAACAAGGAAATGGACGAAGTTCTAGTAAGTCTTCATATGAGTTACTCAAAGTGGATCCTAACGATACGTGCAGCACTCCGGACCCATCGAGTAACCACCCCAGCATACCTTCACGCTATGGACACTCAATGGTTCTCGATCCTAACTCCAAAACCCTTTTCATATTTGGCGGCCAAAGAGAGGAGAATTATCTCTCTGACATGTACACGATTCACATTCCAACTCGCACCGTCATGGAGCTCTTCTCCAACTTCACTGCTCGTGGAGGACCAGATGCATGCTTTACCCAACGGGCTGTTCTTGACCCCACACTAAAGGAGATATATGTGTAAGTTGGCGTCACTGCTGAAACACAGTCCGGCTTATCAAGGTAACATGCAGATTATGCGGTTTGACCAAAGGACCCGGGGGCTCAATGAACGTTCTGGAGAAAGAATCGCCATACTGGATTTATCGCTACAAACGGCCAGAGCAGCCGGGAAAATGGATCAAAATACTGAAGACTTCGCCGCCTTCATCGTCTAGTACTGGTCAGGGATCTTCTGCTCCATCCTCGACAGCACACTCAAATGTCAGCTCTCCAGATGCTAGTATCAAGGTCCCTCTGCCTAGATACGCCCACCAGATCGTATATGATATCGGCACAAAGACGATCTACATGCATGGAGGAAATGCTGGCCTTGGAATGGATAAGGATGACGAAGACATGAATGTCTCTGATAGAGACGCTGACGGTCATGCACATGGAGAAGGCACTGGTCATTCCCGTCGAGGCGGAACCGCAACCTCAAGCTGGGAACATGACCACGATCGGAGAGAAAGGGATGGTATGGAGTTGGAGACTGAACCTTCAGGTGGCGATGGTGAGGAGGGCAGACTAGATGACCTTTGGTCTTTGCGTTTGACGCGGTATGCTTTCATTTGATAGGTGATTCACTCTTGAGTTGCTTAAATGTTATCACGCAGGCCTGTATCCGGAGATATTGTGCGGAGAGGAAAGAATCTCCTGCGGCAACAGAGGTACGCCAGATCGTGAGAAAACTGTAGCCGCTAGAGACTGACAGCAGCCAAAGGTTTCGGGAGCTTTGCGAAGACTCGCCTCCCGTCAGCGCGCTCACATACCTTCAGACGGAAGTCTCAGCTGTGGTAGATCATTCTAACCCAGAGGAAGCTGCAACATTCAGAGCTTTACTCTCTCACCTGCTGACGCCCACCATACCCAGCAAGGATGCAGAGAAGATTCCATCCACCTCCGCAGAACGATCTCAGCCTCAGCCCGTCCCGGAGGAAGATGACCCTATGGATGGGGCTTCCACTAGTGCAACGGCCGTACCCGAAAGTACACTTCGAGCTCTTCGCCTTTATGAAGTGGATCCAGAAGAGGCCAAGATAGAGAATGGTGCACAGGTGCCTTCCCCCGAACGTTACAAACAACGTACGGAGGTATTCGAACGCATCCTGAAGTTGGTCAACGAAGATGCGAAACAACCAGATCGAAGCCTCTTGGATATTGTCAAGGTTGATCGCGAGGAAGATGATACCTGATGTCGAAGATATACCCTTTCATTGTTGTACAATATGCGTTACTTCTGTACTGTAGGAGTGTGATGCAGGTGCCGGAACGAGAGCTTATTCGTCGAGGTTGATTGCTTTACCAAACTTTGTATACAGTACAACCTTCAGTTGCTGCATCTCCTTCGCGGTATCCTCCGCCTTCGAAGACAGGCTAGTTAGCTCATTCTCCAGCGCGGTTTTATCACTTGACAAGCGGGCCAATGCACGAGGATGAGGGAGATGGACGAATGCTTCGCCAATACGATACCTGTATCAACAGGTTTAGTACAGCATTCGTGGTATCAGGGTTGTGCTCGTGCTCGTCGCGTACATCACCGGTTGATCTTCATCTGCAAGTTCAAGTTCCATGGAGAGATCATCCAAGGCTTCCTTCTCTTGCTGTGTGCAGAGCAGCGCGATTAGTCGGTATCGAACCACAATGGACTGACCAAACCTTCAAGCCCTCAATCTTCTCCTCAATATTCTTCAGTCGGGAGTTCAGCTTGGAAAAGGAGTTGATTCGTTGCTGATCCTCTGGAAGTCAATGTAAGCACCGCGTTTTGAAGAGCAATATTGGTCCTGTTCGTACCCCATGTCACCTCAGTGTTGTCTTCGTTTTCTTCCTCCTGCGATAGCTACACTCTCAATCCAGTCAATACACAGAAAAGGTAGAGGAGCAGTAAAGCAGATACCATACGCATGACTAGTAGCCGACTTTGTGGGTTTCGTCCTGGTTTCGTCGAAGGGACTGATCCAAGTCCAAGGTTGAGTCTGTGGAGGATCTGGATCAATGCCTTACAAGACACAGCGGAAAGCGCCCTGT